>CANUEP010224479.1:0-44582 GCA_947857235.1 Jatropha podagrica
TTGTTGGTGGTCACCTCCGTTTTTTTCTTGTTTTTTTTGTGGTTACTTGCTTCTTTCGCCCACACACCCCGCCTTTTAGTTGCCCCCCCCCCCCCCCCCCCCCCTTTTTTATTTTCTTGGCAACCAAATACCGGGAAGAATCCATTATTTGACTTGCATGGCATAATGGGTGTTCCTTCGATTGGATCCCTAGTAGATGCTCCTTTTTTATTTTCTGGGTTGGATTTGCTTTTCAAACATAAATGAAAAGTCTGGGTCTTTTTTTATTAATAAGTGTATTTTCTGACTTCAGTGTCACTGAAATGGTATGAAGGTTAGACGAGCCAAGCTAAATTAAGCTAAACCAAGCTTGTTTTTGTATTTGAAGTTAGGGTTTTGGATTGGTGGGTGCTGTGTTGCCTGAGCTTGTGGATTATGTTCTGCTTGAGACTACTGACATTGAATACCTGAATCTGTTAATTGTTTGATTTGAATGCCACATTACATCATTGTTTTTTCTCCATTCCTTTTGAGGAACCTTATTTTAGTATAAAGAACAGAGAATGTATGGTAGAGCGGGTCTTGAACGGTTTAAAAAGGCTCAATCCTCAGAACCATTTTCAGTTACTGTCAATTCCACTCCCAAAACCACTACCCAACAAGCTTCCAAAACAGTTACCCATTCCTCAGTTCAATATTTGCATTCTCAGACACAAACTCAAAACCAACGCGAGACCTATGTTCCTCAAAAACCAGCGGGACCTGAGGCAGGGCCATTGGTGGGACAGACGCAGCAGCTAACACAGGTTGGAGGGGGACAGTCAACTTGGCAGCCTCCAGATTGGGCAATTGAGCCTCGGTCAGGAGTTTATTATCTTGAGGTTTTGAAGGACGGTGAGGTTCTTGATCGGATTAATCTAGATAGAAGAAGACATGTCTTTGGGAGGCAATCCCATACGTGTGATTTTGTGCTTGATCATCAGTCTGTCTCACGCCAGCATGCTGCCGTCATTCCTCACAAAAATGGAAGGTTAGATCTTATCTAAATTTTCAGTGATATTCCACTGCATGGTCCAGTAATTTACTTATACTTGCTGCAAAATTCTGTTATGTTTATTTTCCCAAAGACCAATATTGTACTTCTTTTGCCAATTTAGCATTCTGGTAAGCAACATAATTTTAATTTTTCAATCATGTACTATAACTTGGTGTTACCGTTTTGTATATGTTAGGATTTAGATTTACATGCATAATGATTAAAGGCTATTAGGTCATCAGTGAGGACAAAGAAATCAGGAAAATTCAAAAAAGCTGAAGAATTTTAGAATTATGGTCTAGATTTTATCTTGGATTTAGTTTAGATGTTATAACCTATTTCCAATCCATTTAGAGTTATTTGTGTACTTTAATAAATAAGTTGCTAGTCAAAAACTTCAAGTGTAATGGGCAATTCTGTAGTTCTGTAATTGTGCCCTTATTTATTTAGGAATATTTATATTTGTTTTGAGTCATTAGAGTCCTTGATGGTTTAGGGTAATGGTATTCCCTTTACTTTATTTTGTCAGTCCAAATCCTTGAAGGATGAACATTAGTTTGGAGTGCCATTAAGTAAAGGTTAGGATTAGTTTAGGTCTATAAATACCCATGTTGGTAATTTTTTTTAATCAAGTTTTCAGTCAATAAAATTGCAACAGATTGTGTTTTTACTTTTTTGTTTTTCTGATGCAATTCTACCCTAGAAAGTGTGATTTGTTCTTGACAGGAGTGAGTCCTATAATACTGTTAATGTGATGTTATTACTAAGCTTTAGATACTATTAGTAGTTCATTTTTGGTTGCTTAATTATTCTTTATTTTCCATAGAAATTCGGATCTGCATATTGATTTTCAAGCCATAATTCTTCAGCTTCTATAAAGCCTAGTCCTCATCTCCTAGAAGTTCAAGTTTTCTCAAGCTATCCTCCATCATTGATGGTTCAAAAATAGGAAGAGTATTAATCTCTTGAGCAGTAAGAATTGAGTCAATTGACACTTGAAAATACCAAGTAAAAGCTTCAAAAGTGACATCATTTGCCTCTAACAGCAGTGCCATTGCCACTTAAACATCCATCTCGTTATAAATTTTTCTTGCAAAACTTTCTTGCTCTGGATTACTTTGTCATTAGTTACCTTTCTTAAGTTCGAAGTTTCTTTGTAAACTGTGTTTTCTAAAACTTTTGCAGCATTTTTGTAATTGATTTGGGGTCTGCACATGGTACATTTGTGGCAAATGAGCGATTGACCAAAGATGTTCCTGTTGAGCTTGAGGTGGGCCAGTCTTTGCGGTTTGCTGCATCAACACGAACATATATCTTGAGAAAGAATGATGCAGCTCTTTTCACGCGCCCTCCACCACCTTCAGAGATTAATCTACCACCACCGCCTGATCCATCTGATGAAGAGGCCGTTGTAGCTTACAATACTCTTATAAATCGCTATGGTCTTAGCAACCCTGACTTACTGTCTAAATCTGGCAAATCTGGTTCCTCATCAAGTATAAGAGATGATAACCAGCAGTCTGGCAGAGCTGCTAAAAGAATGAAGAAAACAAGAGTGGCTTTTAGAGATCAAGTTGGGGGAGAACTGGTTGAAGTAGTTGGAATTTCAGATGGTGCAGATGTAGAAACAGAACCTGGTCCAATAGGTGTAAAAGAGGGAAGTCTTGTTGGAAAATATGAATCCCTTGTTCAGACTACTGTAATACCCAAAGGTAAGGAACAGTCATCGGCAAAAGAAAACAGTGGTTCCCAGGCATCTGTGACTAATAAACTGCAAGAAGTCTTGAATAAGGTCAGAACTCCTCCTAAAAGCGGGATGTATGATGACCTTTATGGAGAAGCATTTTCTGGCAAAGTGGGTTCTTCCTGGGCATATTCTTCTGTTAATTCTGGTACTAAACCAGATCCTCCAATTAAAGATGATGCCCAACAGAGCGCTTTGAGTGGAAAACTAGGTACTAACTTCAGCACGTACGATGACGATAATGATGATGATTTATTTGGTGACTGACTAATTTAAGAGAGTTGGAAGCAAACTGTTATTTTGTTATTTAGTTTTGTGTTCTGGAGAGCAGCAGCTACTGGACAAAAGGGGTAAGTAACCGGTTAGCTTGTAAATGGAATTTTTGTTGTAACTGATCCAGAATTTTATCTTTGTAATGGAGATTGCCCAATTGAAGGATTTGAATTTATAATTGAGTGACACTTGAAGGATTAGTTTTGAACTTTTTGTGAGAATGCTCTAGAGGTACCAAGTCATTTCTGCAATTTGAACTAATAGATCTAGAGGAGATGTACTCCCGGTTCATTACATTGAATCCCCAACTTTGTGTAAAGTTCTTAGTTCTATTCTTCAAGAAATCAACTTGCTTATTTGTTTACAGAAGAAATAACAATTAAATTAAAAAGGAAAAAAGAAATTGTAACTGAATTTGTTAGCCTAGAAAACGGAATAAAGTGTATCAGGATAAAAAAAATTTTTATGTCAAGAAGATAAGCGGAAGGGATCAAGAAAAAGAACGAGCAATGCGTCTCCGAGTAATATTAGGCCGGCTCATGTGCAGGGGGCATTTCTGACATCAGCCCAACTTAGAGATCCGAGTTGGCAGAATTTGAAGAAGGATATTAGAGCAACTCCAACGTGACTCTGGGTTGGGGCTCTTCAATGATGTGTATTATTTTTTAAAAGATTATATTTAATTAAAATAAAATTTATAGATTCAACATTAAGAAAAATAAATTGAACATGAGAAATTTTAGCATGAAGAGAAGATGGTGGAGAAAAAAATAAATTAATAGTAAAAAAAAGAACTTGTAAATAGTTTAATTTTAAACTATTGTCGTGTGAAAACCATATTGTAAATAGTTTCAAAACGTGTGAAATAATTCACAAATTGGTATTATTTTGTGATTAGCCCCTTTTGTTATCCGTAATCTCCAAGCTAGATATAAAATTCAACTTCCTTTCCATCATTCCCATGAAAAATTCCACTTGAATAACATTGACTTAATTTGACTCCTTGTACCTCAACTACAGCCTTTATTATATTGACATTCCAAAATTTTAGTTTGTGTTACAGTAAAATGAATATGTGAACTCTTTCGTTAGATAATGGATTGAAAGATGATGAGGATGGCTTAAGAGCATCGAAAACTGAAAATGTTGTCATGTGAGCTTTATTAACTTAGCATTACTGAGTCTTTCTTTTACTGGTCTCTCTCTCATTGCCAATACTCAACCAATACTTCAAAAGGCTAAATAGAGAAATCACTTATTAAGGTTCTTGTTCCAAGAACATTACATTTGAAATAGCGTTTGGTGTTTTGATTTGGTTAAAATACTGTTTTAATTAATTATTATATTTGATAATGTCATATTTATTCTGTTTAGAGTTTTAGACAGTGTTTCACGTAATAATATCCTCATTAATATTTAGCATTTTAAAAAAATTTTATGATGCCTTTATCTATCAATTGTCTTTGCCTTGTTTTCTATGACCTTACTCTTTTTTTTTTTTTTTGTCTTTTTATATTAAACAGTTTATTTTTAACGAGTACTTCTACTTTAACTGTTGTATAAACAACTACCTGCTAATAACTAATATCTAATTACTAACAACTACTAAAGCAAAGTCAATAATATTAATTAGAAAGAAACCAATATCAAGTAATTTAAAATTTTGTACATTTTACATTAATTAATCTAATTCTTTTAACTTGCACCATTTCAAATCCACTTAAACTATGAGAGTCCTCCACAGTCATTTTATCTTTCTTCCTATCAAATGAACTGCGTTTTGGGATGTATGATCTGGATTTTGGAACGCTGCAGTGATAAACGAATCTGGTATCAATGGGTGGGACACCATGGGTGAACATCTGATCGTATATACTATATCCTACACCAATGTGTATCTTAATCTCCATTGATTTTAGATGAAGCGGCCCTGACCATGATGTTATAGATGGAGACATTTGGGTTTTTTATACGGGCTAACTTATAAAAATACCCCGATCTTTATAACTTGTTACAATATCACTCTAAATTAACTTTCGTCCTTTGGCACTCCAAATTAAAAGTTTTGTATTATTATCACCTTAAATTCAAATTATACTAGGACTTAGAATAAAAATCAATTAAAATGGGTTACACATAACCACTATTGAGTTAACTTAAACCAAATTGTCAAAATGGTATATTTTGATACCATGCTCACCGTTTTCAATAACTAATTTTTTTACCCTAAAATCCCTAATCTTAAGGCAATTCTCTTGCATCTGTAAGCATCATCTAGCTCAACGGCGTCAATGCCATATCTCCCTCAAGCTCCTCTCTCTTCACTGCCCTTTTTGCTTTCTCTTCTACAATCTCACTTTCTATTGTTCATTTTCCTTACTAGCACATGTGTTCCATATTCTAGCTTTTAGAGGAAAGTTCAGAATGGCTTTTGAACCATGAAATTTGAATGCTGACTGATCGTAGGCTTTAGTGGTTTAAAATAGTTGTGTTGAAGGTTTCGAGCCACAATTAAGTGCCTTTTTGGTGCAGGTCTTGGATCTCCACTGCATATATGTGCCACGGTCTCTATCAATCTCCTCTGTAATGCTTTTTCTCTTTTACAGCAGAAGCACCCGATTCAACTTGAACCTGTTGCTGGTTCAGTTTAGCAAATTGAATGAGTATCTTGTACTACGGCTTTCGATTCGCCTAAGACCTTGAACCAATAGGTGATATTTGAGGTTTTGATTCGAAATCATTGAAAATGTTATTTGATTAAGAAATATTTTGAGATTTTGATTCAAATTTGAAATTCTGATCGTGTTGTATTTAAGATTTTGATTTGAAATCATTAAAAACATTAGGTCAGTTAAGATAGCGCTAGGTCGGTCAACAAAGGAAGAAGAAGATGCGATTAGGGATTTGGGTACTATAAAGGAAGAAGAAAGAGAAAAAAGGGGAGGAGAGAAACGAGAGAGTGAAATGGTAAGTATGGTGCCAAAACAGTGCATTTTGAAATCTTGGGTTAAGTTAATCTAATTATAGTTATGTGGGATCAATTTTAATTATCTTTTTATTCAAAACCTTAGTAGATTTTGAATTTAGTGTGATAATAATACAAAATTATTGCCCCTCCTAATTTAACAAACAATAACTCTTAATCTCCTCAACTTCCATTGCTTTGGAAAACTATAAATTTTTTTTTATCCTTTTCAAGTTCAAATAAAGAAAGAAAAAGAGAAAGAGGAAACTAAAACGAAGGGAAAATTCTAATTCAATTTATCTTACAAATGCCGCCAAAACCCAGTTTCCATAAAAATATTTCTCTCTATACAGCCCTTCAAAAGCATAACCAAAAAATTGATTTAAAATTTAAAAAATATTAATACAGCAATAGGCAGAGGGTACAAAGCAAGCAGTTTCGTAAAGTAAATGTTCCATTGTTTTAGTCAGATGAAATTTATTGAGAAATTGAATTTGTTAAGAAACAGTGTTTGAGAGAGAAGGCAACACTCTTCCTCTTTTTTTTTTTTTTTTTTCCAGTATCTAAATTTGGTCATTTATCGAAATTTGGTCTTCCTCTCTTTTCCAAACAAAGGGTTAATGTCATTTTTTAGCTACTCAGCTTTAGTTTTTGTTTCAATGATATGTCACTTATCGAAATCCGGTAATCATAACAATAATATGACACTAAAAATGACATATATCACAAAAAAATCATGATTATATAGGAATATAAAAAAAGGAAAAAATACAGCAAAATATATATGAAAAATTTAAATTTAAAATCATTTTTTAGTTCACAATTAATATAATTCTAAGTGAATTTTCTTTTTCGAGAAGAAAATGAAGCTTTTTTCAAAAAATTCAATTAAATTTTTAATTTTCAGTGTTTAATATATTAGAAAAAATAATCAATTTCAATTCCTAGTATTTAACGTTTTAAAATTAAATAATTACTAATTAAATTCAATCAAATTTTATAAAATTTCAATCAACTTTGTGAAAGTTACACAACTAAAAATTTAAATGAAAATGTCCATCAAATTTTTTCCGTTAAGTCAATAAGAAAAATAGAGGTCAAATGAGACAAATTAAAATTTAAATATTGAAAAAAATTACAATACGGTCCATATGGTTTGAAAAATACAACTAATCTGTTTTTATATTTTTAAAAATATACCAAAAGTCAGAAGAAATAAAAAAATATTTTTTTTGTTATTTTATAATGCACTTAACGAAAAAGATATAAAAATTTTACGAAATGTCCTATTACTATAATGTAAGTTAAACACATCAAAAAATTAGTCTATTTTCAAAAACACAAAAATAGAGTGGTTATATTTTTTAAACTAACGTGAACCATACTATAATTTTTCCCCGTTTATATTATGATTATTTATACCTACAAAAGAAAAGTTTAAAATAATAAAATAACTTTTTAACCTCACGTCCTTTTCTTGTCAATAAGAAATCTAAAACAAAAAATGAAGCTAGAAGTAATAAAGAGGAATCTTGCCCCTTCATGCATAGACAAGACAATGGGATCCAAGTTCCATTTTGCGAGAAATAGAAGCAAAACCCTATCCCTTCCCCAACATACTTAATGAGAAATGAATAGACAATGAGTTGGCATCAACTAAATTTGACTGCCCAAATATGGTCCAAGCAAGGGCTACGTACCCTTCGAGACTTTAGTGTAGGACATGATGATATAGAGTGGAGATTGACTAGTGCCATCTCAGAACCTATGCGTAACTCTTGCATTGAAACCTAAGTTGACATCTACTTGCTTTGTGTCTCCCTTATATCAAGTGTTTTTCTCTTAGATGACACCTTCCTGTTCCCCATTTTGATGAACTCGTGCCTATGGGATCTAACAAGAAATCTTCCATGTCAAATAATTAATTAGACAAGGACAACCAATATGGGAAGGGAAAAGGAGAACTCATTGGTCTTTTTTTTTTTTTTTTTGTAATTACGAAGTTTGAATGTTAATTTTTCATCAACTGAATACATAAATCAACCCATATATTTTTTAGAAAAAATTTTGTGGCATTCTCAATTTTTGTTTGATTCCTTAAACATTTCAATTTATAAAATTATAATTATTAAATACTTTATTTGACCCATTGAACATCTCAATTCACAAAATTAGATTAATTAAACACTAATTGAAAAATTAAAAAATGTAAAATGATTATTCCAAAAGTTGTATTAATAACATATCAAATCAATATTTTGCATATAACTAAAAATCCTTAAAAATTTACTATTTTTAGCGTAAGGAACTGTGAAATTATTAAAAACAAAATAAAATTTAGGGTGCTACAAAATCGGTTTTTATAGTTTAGGGTGCAATGAGGTTTTTTCATCAAAATTCAGTGGGTTAAATGATATATTCGGCCATAGTTCATCCTTATAAAATTATTGGTGCTATATTTCTGGATATTTTTATTAGAATTATATTCATACATGTGAAAAGAGTTAAATTTGAAATTGAGAAATGTATAGATTTTTTCAATATAACTACTTAAATTTCTATATTTATTTGAATGTAGCTGGTAATTAAATTCGAACACATGAAAATTATATTATTTATTGATATGTATAAATGTGCTAATTTGTAATATTTATTTATATGCTATTATAATTAGATATAATCTATTCTTTTAATGCATATAGTATAATTTTACATATATAAATATATAAAATATTCTCAAAAAATATATATAGAATATTTTAAACTATTCACATCAAACATCTGAACGATGATCTAAGTAGTTATATAAAACTAATATACATATATGACTTTAATTCCTAAACACTAATGTTAACTATGACAAACTAATATAATAAATTATTATAAACAAAAATTATTATGAGAATAATAATAATTGAAGTTAATAATAATTTCTTCAAAACTTTTTTCTTCCTAGTTTGTATTTTTATTTTCTTGCAAAAGTTAATATTTAAACTATTTTTCTTGAAAATTACTAGACAGGTTAGTACTTACCCTATTATTCTCTAAACTAAAAAACATCAGCTGTTAATATATAATAATAAAAATTATTAAAGCCATATTAGACTTCTAAAGTAACACTAATTGATAGTTAATATAAGATTTATATTTCTTATCCTATTCGGATTATTCGGTATCCAATATATACACCCATATTTACTTTATAGACGAGTTAATTCACAATTGACTACTCCTCAAGTTCTGAGAGCATAATAATTGGTGCGATAAACGTGGAACACACCTTCAATCCTAAAATCTCCACAGTTTTTCTTCTCCTCCTCTTGCCATGAACACTAATCCCACTGTGGAGAACCAAGACAACATTAATGGTGAGGCCAACCAGTAACTCCCAACCATTTGCCCCCCTTCCCACCCCCCCCCCCCCCCTTTTTCAACCACAAATCCTCAAGTCGACAACTGCTTTAGCCTAAGCTTATTCAGAATTTACCACCGTATTAAAATGCCGTCAGCCTAATGGTGAAATAACACGGCCCCTCAAGTCGACATATCCCCCTCATCAAGAAGATAAGGTCCCTCCAATTTTGCGCAACCACTGAAGCCATTCGATAGCTGACCGATACCATGAGGCAAAATCAAAGGTGGATCCCAAGATGCCTAACCCCCATATCCATGAGTTCAGACACACCCAACAATATTGGGCAAACCCAATCTTAGGGATGTTGTTAAGGAGTTGGTTCAAGAGCGTCGAGAGGCAGCAGAGATGGGAGATTATGGTCTCTGATAGGATTTGCCATTATCGGCTGACATTCTGGCTGTAGCTTTTCCATCAAAATTTAAGCTCCCTACTTTTCAATCTTATGATGGATCTACTAATCCCAAAAGTCACCTGACGACCTTTCGAACTATGATGTATCTGCATACCATCTCAGAGGATCCAATGTGTAGGGTTTTCCCTACTAGCCTTAAAGGGGCCTCATAAGAGTGGTATCAAATACTCAAAATGGGATCCGTTCATTCTTTCTCCCGATTGGCCTCAGTATTTTGAGCTTGTTTCATCATTTGTTACCCACCAAGAAAATATCATCTTATCTAGTTGACTTAAAAAAGGAAGAGGGAAAGACTCACACAGTATGTTTTCAAATTTCAGAGGATGGTGATGCAGGTAGAGACCCTAAATGATGAAATAGCCGTTAATGCTAAGGTAAAAAATTATAGATATAGTAAATTGTTCGAAAGTCTGAGCATAGACCCACCCCTAAGCTTTGCTGAGTTCATGGTGCGAGCTGACAAGTACACAAAGTTAGATGAAACCTATGAGGCTCAACAACACAGATCGCCCAAAGAAGATAAGCTTAGGAACAAAAGGCATCCTTCCCCAGTCATGAGGTGTTTGCTTTGAAGGAGATCGTCCATCCAATCCTAATGAGCCAGTTACTCTGTCTGAACTTCATACTCGAGAGATAGTAGGTCCTAAAGACCAAGAGTTGGTCACTTTGAATAGGCCACACTCAGAGATTTTGTCATGGATAAGAGAATAAGGCAATCGAGTCCAATTCTACTATCCTAGAAAGATGAAGGAAGACACCTCAAGCCAGTGAGATGAGAGCAAATATCATGAATTTCATAAGGATGTAGGCCACGAGATCGAGGCTTGCTGACAGTTAAAGAGAGAAATAGAACGCCTTGTGCAGAATGGTGAGTTGAAGTAGTTTGTAGGAGAAGCTTAGCGTGATGGTGAGCAGAGAGGCAAATAAGTGAGAGAACATCACACCTTAGGCACCATCCACACCGTATTTGGTGGTTCCTTAAAAGGTAATAGCAATTCAATAAGAAAGCAAAGAGCCAAGGAAATTTATTTCATCTTGCCCTAATAGAAGTTGGATCTTAGACCACCCATATCGATCTCCAAGGCTGTCGGCGAACACATACATATTCCACATAGTGATGCCCTGGTAATTAAAGGTATATTGGAAAATTTCTTATGAAAAGAATTTTGGTAGATAAGGATAGTGTAGTAAACTTATTAACTATGAAAGTATTCAAGCCTTCTAGAACCCCTTTAGTTGGCTTAGAAGGAAAGCCTATAAAAGTGTCTAGATCCATAAACATAACCCAAGAGCTTGAAGCAGAAATTTCATCAAGGAGACTTAAACTAGACTATGTGGTGGCAGACATTCACTTTCTGTATAATTCCATATTGGGTAAACCAACCCTATATGAATTGAAAGTTGTCACGTGCATCAAGCACCTAATCTTAAACTTCTACTTTGATAAGGGCAAAGTGGTTGCCATTGGGGAGACCAAAAGGTAACTAGGGAAGCATATATGATAGCGTTAAAAAGGATTACCCCTCGCCTTACCAGTCACGTGGGGACTAGAAATTGAGCTACCTATAAAGCCAACTAAACATCAACCCTTTAATATCCCTATGAATAATGCAGACTCCAGTCCAACACTAGTGGTGGAGCCCATCACATGGGAAGTAAGGCAAGGGAAAAAGTTAATACTGGGAGCCGATATACAAGGGGAAGTACAAGATGGCATTAAGGTAGTTCTGGAAACTACTTTTCACAGCTTCACCTAGACCACAGAGGACATAGTCGGCATTGATCATGATCCTATATCCCATAAACTCAATATTGATCCAAGTTACAAGCTAATAAAGCAGAAAAAAGAATCGTGGTCTAGAGAGACATCAAGTTATAACTACTGAGGTGAATAAGCTTTTGAAGTCGGGATTCATAAAGGAGGTGAACTATCTTGAGTGGTTGGCGAATGTAGTCATGGTACCAAAGCCCAATGGAAAGTGGAGACTATGTGTTCACTTTACTGATATAAATAAGGCATGCCCAAAAGATCCTTAACCTTTGCCTAATATAGTTCAGCTAGTGGACTCAATAGTAGGTTATGAGGTCTATAGTTTTGTAGATGCAGCAGCAGGGTATCACCAAATGAAGATGAACAAATTGGATGAGGAAAAGACTAGTTTTGCTACCGATAGAGGGATTTACTGTTACCAGGTCATGCCCTTTGGATTAAAAAAACATAGGAGCCACATACCAGAGACTGGTCAATAACATATTTTTGGGTCAAATTGGATGAACTATAGATGTATATATTGATGATATGATAATAAAAAGTATCTGAGCTTTCAATCATCCTAGGGACTTACAAGAAGCACTTAAAAATTTGAATAAATTTAACATGCAGCTCACTTAGATAAGTATATTCAAAGTGAAAGCAGGAAAGTTCTTGGACTTCATGATATCACAAAGGGGGATTGAGGCGAACCCTGAGAAAATAAGACAATTTTAAAAATGCATGCGCTTACAAGCATTCACGAAGTACAATAGTTGAATGGTCGAATTACTGCCTTAGGGCGATTTATCTCCTACTCGACCAAGAGGTGTGTGACCTTCTACCAAATCCTTAAATAGTTGAAAGTTTTCCAGTGGGATAAAAAATGCCACCTCGCCTTTAAAAAGTTTAAAGACTTCTTATATTCTGCTCCCCTCTTAAGCAAACTGAAGAAGGATGAGCCCTTGAACTTATACCTAGAAAACTCCATTGCTACAATTTTAATTTGAGAGGAAGAGGGTGAGCAGTATCTTATTTCTTTATATATATATATATATATATATATATATATATATATATATATATATATATATATATATATATAAAAGGTACATGTATTTAAGTACTTGAAAATAAATAAATGCAAGATTTTAAAAAATAAGTTATGCATTCATGTATTTGGTCAAGCATCATATATTATTATTCATTGTGATAGTAGGATTTCAAATCCTAATTTAGATTCTGATTCAGAGGAGTAGTGAATGAGCTCGGACGATCTAAAAATTTAAGAATATAAGAAAAAAAACTACATCAAACAAATGACCAAAATGAAGAATTAAAAAGTTAATTTAATCAATTATATTCTAACCTAACTGCTAGAACTAAACTAACTTTGCACTATCCACCTCATACATATCAATAATTTCAATTATCCTATTATAACTTTCAAAATAATCTAATTCACCGTCATCATAATTATAATAAATATTACCTTTTTACTTAATTTATTTTAATTAATCCCCATCTCCCATTTTAATTTCAGATAAATATTATTTTTTCATCAATAAATTTTCTTTTTCTTAATTTATTTACAGTTTCCATATACTCATCAATTGTGTAAATTATTTGCCTTATTTGATCCTTACTCCTTAATAATCATAAAAATATATTTCTGTATTTAATTACTTAATTCCTTAATAACCTCAAATTATATTTATATGTCTACTTGTGAATTAACCCTAACAAACTATAATTCCTTAATAAGTTATTTATTGTTCAATTTTAATCTTTTAATTCAACCGAAAATACACCAGCAATTCTACCATTTAATCCACAACATATATTAATCAATTCTACCAAAAATTCATTATACAATTACTAATAATTTTTTCAATTAAATTTATTTAATTACTCGATTTGCTTTCCTTTAATAGGACCTTTCTACCTAAATTAATATTCATCGATCCTTTAATTAAATGCGACTACCATTATTCCATCTAACTAAAATTACTTTAATTCTACCAAATTATTCTCTATAATTTATTTTTAATTTTAATCAAACTCAATTCAACCCCTAATTAATCCTAATTAACTAAAGTTCATTAATTTAATCCTTACTCATCCAAATATCTACACATATACATACCATGTTCTGTTCCTAATAAAATTAGTTCAATTCCATCAATTACCCATTAGCAATAATTCTAATATATATAAATGTGACATCCCAACCTAGCAAAGCGATGCTAAGAGGGCGAGTAGAGCAGAGCTCCTAACTAGCTTTTAAAATGGCAGGCTAGCTAGGATAGTAGAATGCGAAAAATATGAATGAATCGAATCATATATCGAAAAGGGGAAAACTAATCGTCAGAGGTATTTTTTTGTGGAATGACTTGGAGAGTTAGAAGAACTCCATGGTGAGATGTGCTTATTCAGCATAAATCCTAGGACAGGTAACCTCTTAAGAAGTTTCCATTTCACTTGCAAGACAAAGTCGTTTAAGTCTTATTGATCTAGTATGGGATGGAGCTGGATTGATCTAAAGTTGACAATTTCTCTGATAGTTAGAGTCAAGGCATAATAGTTTGGTATCAAAGTCGAACCCCTTTTAGTAGATGTATGGTTCGAGGACGAACCATACATAGTCATTGGGCCTATGACATACTGACTTGGCAAAACAATCACAATCCTAAGAGTGCGGGTAGAGTAAAATTCCTAGAGTTATTTAGAACAGTGGAATGCAACAATTAAGAATGAATTAAATCATATATTGAAAAAAGAAAAACTAATTGGAATGGCTTAGAGAATTAAAAGAATTAAAAATCAAGCATGTTCACTTAACAAACATTCTAAAATGGATAGTG
Organism: Jatropha podagrica; assembly: GCA_947857235.1. NCBI lineage: Eukaryota > Viridiplantae > Streptophyta > Magnoliopsida > Malpighiales > Euphorbiaceae > Jatropha > Jatropha podagrica. The sequence continues at coordinate 14,439 of CANUEP010224479.1, forward strand.
TACGGAGAAGTTCTCATTTCACTTGCAAGATAAAATCGCGCAAGTTTTGTCAATTATCGATTCAATAGGATGAAGGATGAAACTGACTTGATCCAAAGGAACAATTCAATTCCAATTTATCTAGTGTTTGATTATGTTTGGAGTCACAACATGACAATAAACCTTACTAATAAAATCCATTAATAATTTATTCTAGAATTTGTAAATCTTAATAATAAAATCCATAATGTATTATAAGTAATTAAATCCTTTAATTAATCTTTAACTAAAAAAAATCTTCTATTTTAATCAATAACCACATCAAATATTCTCCACCATAAATTAATAAATCAACCACTCAACTACAAAATTAATAAAATTTAACTAAAAATTTTCTACACAAATCACAGTCAAAATAATACTGCTGGAGATTGGATCGGAGTAAAGAAACTATTGCCGCAGTTGTTGACCCGCCTATTCATGAACTGAAAGCAACCTGATGCTATGTGCAGGCTAGATCGTGGAGGAGACGCGAACTGGAGCTACATCGATTTGTGGCAGTTGGTGGCGAGGTGCGACTGAGGGCTAAGGTCGCACAATAGAGACACGAGTTGCTGGCTCATTGGGTTTGAGTGCGATTTAGTGCGAGGGATGTTGGGCTTGTTGCTATCGCGTGCGAAGGAGAGGAGCTGCTGGAGTTAAAGGCGGCGCATGGTGCTAGTGGTGCTACTACGGTGGTGGCCAGAGTCGCGCGGAAAGAGAGAGACAGAGAGAAAGTGAGAGGGAAAAGAGAAAGAAAGAGAAAGAAAATGAGAGAGAGTGTCGTGCGGCTCGGAAGGGAAGGAGAGGCAAAAGAAAGAAAAATAATAGGGTTTATAGAATTCTCTCCGTCGTTTCAGTTCGATTCAAACCTATTTGGCTCGATTCAATAGTTTTATGTGATTTTTATCGATTTTTAGCAAACCAAATGGGTTATGGGGCTATTTAAATTTCTACGTGGCATTACTTAATTGGTTAAAATTTTACAATTAAATTTTGAATGAGAAGTTTTTAAAATAAAAATTTCTGGATTTTTAATATTTATATATATAGTATTCATATCATATCTTAATAATTTAATTGAATTTTTTATAGCTTGGTAATTATAAAATTTATTAAAAATAAAAAATTTATTAATTGAATAGAAAGCTAATAATAGTATATAATGGAATCTTGATAAATTAACACTCGATAAATTAATAATCTCATTAAAATAATAATTTTCTTCGTTTTCGAGTCAGGATTAATGTGTTAAATTAATAATTCGCTAACTTTATAAAATAATATAAAAAAATAGATTCATATAGAACCCATTTGACATATAAATTAATAATTTATGATCTGTATCAAAATATCTTGTGCATAATTCATAACTAAACTAAGTAGATTTCTGAAAATATAAATCTAATATTACTTGTTTCTTTTTAAAATATAAATCTAATAAAAATTTGATAAACTTTTAATAAATTAGAATATGAGTTATATAAAATATAATCAATAAACTTATAAACATAATTATAATTGAATTTTAGTTAAATATTTTTTTATTTTTTAATTAGCATCATCATATATATTATTATAATCATACTTTGAACTTTTGTATATAGATTAATGATTACAATAACCATAATTAATTATAATCTACTAAGTATATTTATCTAATAAAAAAATATTAAACTCAATACTTTACATAATATTTTATTTTTACACTTAATATAATATTGAAATATAACTGTAGCTTTTAATTAATTAATTAATTAATTAATAATAACAATAATAATAATAATCTATATCTATATAAATATATAAAAGCTCAATTTTCAAAATTAATGTGGCATAATTTTAGAATATTTGAGTGTTGACATGGCATAATACTAAAATAATTGCTAAATTTAAATTACTTTTTTTTATTTTCAGAGAATTGTTTTTTAATATAATTTATGGAGAACTTGAATTAATATCATTGAAATTTTTTAAAACATTTTATTTTATCTTTTTTAATAGTTTACAGTTTTTCATTAATATTTATGTCTATACAAATATATCCATTAATATTTCTCCATTTTTTCACTCTTATAGAATTTGTGTAGATTGACATTTTTCAGTTTTTAAATAAATAATAAAATTAAAAATATTATTAACATTTTGAAAACCTTTCACTTTTTTTTTAATAAATAACAATATAATTAATATCTACATATATAAATAAATATTCATTGTTTTAATTTTTTTACTCTTATAAAATTTATTTAGATTTTTCATTGAATATAAGTATATAATTCTGAAGCTTCGAAGCTAACTTACATAATATTAGAGTATTATTAATGTTGAATCGACATTATTTTTATTTTTATATTTTAATTGATTTTCTCAATTTAAAAATTTTGCCCAAATTATTTATCTTCTTTTGCATATTAAAAGTAATTTGAGTTGAGAAAATTCGAATGCCACTTGATTTTTACATAAACAAATGTACATTAGTATTAGATTTTTGCATTTTAATTTATATTTTTGGCTGCATCTTCTTCAATTTCTGTCACATATTAAATGAAATTTGTGCAAAGAAATTTATAAAGTTTATTTGTTTTTTTACTATTAAATGTATATTAGAAAATTTTTTGCTTTTTAATTTAATTTTTTTGGTATTTAAGATTTACTATAAGTTATTTGCTTTTAATGTATTTTCAATGTAATTTGAGGTGAGAAATTTCTTAAATTATTTACTTTTTGCATTATTAAACACATGCATATTATACCAATTAAGAAATTTTTATAGTTTCTTTTTAGTATTAAACAATTATGAAATTCTCATATATTTTGATTATTTCGTCATTAAAAACTATTACAATATTATGGATTATTTGTCTTAAGTATAAAGATTAATAGGTGTTTAGATAGTATAGAAAATATATTTACATATATAAGTTAGTTCAAGTTCAAATTCAATTTTGACACGTTTTTAATTATTTAATATTTATAAATTATATAAAATTCTATGAGTATGGTTAATTTCACATCATAAATAGAAATTTTAAATGAAATAATAACAAGGCATCTTTCACAAATTATATTATACTGATCTAAAGTAAAAAAAGTACTATCCACACTTTAAATTTCATATTTAATATTTTTATAATTTTTAACTATTAAATTATTTTATTTTAGTGGCATTCTTTTATTATAAGTGATTAATAATAAAAGATTTATTAATTTCAATAAAAATTTATATTATTATTCGTGCACTGCATGGACGGAGGAATAATTTTAAAAATTATCATAATAATAATATAATAATTTTAAGAATAATAATAACTTTAATAGTAATAATAATAAATTTTACCATTAAAACGACGTAGTTTGGTGTGGGAGACTAAAATGAACCCACAATCAAACTACGTTGTTTTAGCCTAGGTTGCATTTTAATCGTACAAACGGAAATTCTCTCAAACTCAACTCAAGTCAGACGTATTTCTCCTCCCTCGCTTCCCTGCGCCGCTCGTTTTCTGCACTTCTACAGTCACAGTCTTTCTTTAGACCTTTCCGTTGCTTTCGTTCTTGGCCTCGCCCCCGCAGCAGTCGTGCTCTTCGAGCGTACAAGCGCTTTTCAGCTACAGGGTCGTTCCACTACTGAATTGTTTTTATTTCGTTCTCTTTTTTTTTTTTTTCGATTCTTGAATCGTTCCTTTTTCTTTTTTTGTTTTTTATAAACACATATAAGCAAACAAACAGGAGGAATTGTTGAATTAATTTATGGGTTCAGCTGAGATTATTTGCATATTGTTTTATTTTTTTCGTTTACGGGTTTTGTGCATGTTTTATTTGTTGAAAATCTGATATGTTTGGTTTGTTAATAATGATTAAGATTGTCTAGAAAAACTAAGAATGATTAAAAGGAATATGCTTTTGTACAAAATGTGAAAAAATTCGGATGTTAACAGGTTTAATTTGTTCTTATTTTTATCTTTTTACCATGAGATATTTACTTAAATCTATGGAGAAATAAGCTTTTTAAAAGCAATAGCACAAATTACATAGGGGATTAAACACAGGGTTTAATGTCTTCTATTTTGTATAGGACAGATTTTTTTTTTTTTAAAGTATTTTGTGATTTTATATAGGGCTGAATTTTTCTTTTTGAGCAGCATATAGGTGACTTGGATAGCTTAAACATGTTGTGTTTTAGTCATATTGCTGGTAGACTTTGAATATGCTAGTTTAATTTGCAAACTTGTTTATTATTCCTGAACTTGATTGTGGCTCGTTTAATTTGTTGCAGGTAGTTTTAAATTAGCTAAGCCTAACTAACTAGTTGATTTGATATTCTAATTTGGGCGGAGTCGAATGTTTTTTGTGCGGAAGAAGATGATGTTGATTATTAATTCTTGCAGTCTTGGTTTTTGAAAAAGTGGAGTTCAAGAATTATGTTTGTATTAAGAATATTATTTTTATGTACAATTTCTTTTGTTTTTGTCGTATTGTTGTTTTATTTTGATGTACTTTTTAATTCAGTAATTTTTTTATTGACATACTATTATTATGTTTAACATGGATTTAGTTCTCATTATAATTTGTTATAGTTTAGTATTATTATATTTTAATTAGTTTTTAGTTTGTGGTTGATATTATTTTGATTGAATTTTAATAGATGTTTGATTGTTAAATTGTTTAATTGAGAATTGAGATATTGGTTTGAATTTCAGTTCTTTTGTTCTATTTTAATATTACTATTTACGGTTGATTGAGAATATTACAGGTTAATTTGTTTTATTATTTTGAATATTATAGGTTAAGTTGTTTTATTATTTTGAAGTTGAATTTTAATGTATTTTGTACTTTTTTCTTTTTTTTTGCACTTGGTTGTCGGATTCAGGTTTCATGCGGGTTTGATTTCGAAGGATTAAATAATTTGTGATTAAACCAGTATTTAAATGGATTCGGTTAATATGCGGGTATTTATAAATGGATTTCGGATGAATTTAAGTATTATTGATTTATTTCTTAATGGATTCGCGATGGATTCAGGTATTTCAATTATTAATGGATTTGGATTCAGGTAGTTTTTTTTTTGCGGTACCCGTCCTGCTGCCAACCCTATCAATGGTTGACTCAGAGTTGCATTTTAATGAATGTAAAGAAAACAAAACTCCTCTCAAACAACTTCTCCCTATTTGGAGTTCACTGCACCGCTTTCTAGTCGTTTCACAATGTTATTCTTTCTATACCTTCTTGTTGCTTTCATGCCCATGCTTATCGCCTCGGCAATAGTCCTATTCTTCAACTGGAGTTCCACTGCCAGATTCCTCCATTTCCATTCTCTATTTTTTTTATTTAATTCTTGATTTATTTTTTTTTTTCACCATAGGACGTTTCTTTTCCTATTTCTCTTTTTTATTATATATATATAAACAGACAATGAAGAAGAATTGTAGAATTCATTTGTAGGCTTGTACAAACAACTAATTAAATATTATTGATTTTGTTTTGATTTAATGAAAATTATTACAGGATAAATGAATTCTAAGTTCCCACTAGTGATAATTGAATTGAAAATATACAGAGGATGCAAATGCATAATTTTTTGTGTGCATTATTTATTGGTTTGATTGTTTATATTTTTTTTATTTAGGTGGAATTCTAATTTTTTTTGTTCTATTTAATATTATTATGCATTGTAATTTTATTATTTTCATGTTGAATTTTAATATGAATTTTTGCTTTTTTTTTTTGTTGCATTTTCAGGCTCAGATTCAAGTTTCAATTGGTTCGATGTCAATGGATTGAAAGAATTTATAATTAAACGTTTAATTCGGTAGTATGTAGATAATGCCTCAACGGATTTGGGAAGGATTATGGTATTGTTGATTTATTCCTTAACGGATTTTGGACGGATTCAGTATTTAAATTGACAATCGGGTTCGGATTCATATAATTGATTTTTAGCCGTCATCCCTATTGCTCTTGCTTGGGTTTGTAAGTACAGACCAAAACACTTGCCCTAAAACACTTGCGTCTTTCTTTCTCTCTAGACACCAACTCTACAACAATGTGTTCTTCAACTGTCCAAGAAAAACAATTACAATCGAAGTCGAAATCAAAACCAAAACACACATTAGAAGAGGTGAAAATCTTAGGCCAGCAGCTCCTCTCTTCAAGAACTCACATTAACAATCTCCCTCTTCTTCTCACTTTAATCTCCCCAAACTTTCCTCCTCAATATTTTATTGAATCCATTCTGTCTCTTCAATCCTTCTTCACTCCTCTCCTCCCTTCTCTTCCTTCTTCTTCTTCATCTTCCAAGAAGACCAAAAGGACGGCGGATGAGGACGATGCTGGGCTTATTTATAGGACTTGGCTTCGTTCTAAGTTCGATGAGTTCGTGAAGTTGCTTATCGATCTTCTTCTTTCAGCACAGGCTGAGGAAGCTTTGAAAGTCAGTTTATTTATTTGTCTTTTTTATTTATTAGAATGCTTCATAACTCCAAATTTTCTATTCCAATTCCAAAATCAATTTGCCAAATGTTCTTGATTTTGTTGCTAATTGTACAGAAACTTCCGTGCTTTTTCGTTTTAAAAAATGAACTTTAATTCCTTTTGCATGTGAAGCTGATACCTAATGTGTTTGAAAGTGTTTATTGTTTGGGTAGTTTTAAAGACTTGTATTTATCTATTTATTTTATTAGGAAGTTGTGTTAGATTCGATTATGGAATTGGTGAAGCTGGGGAATAGAGGAAGGTTTCATTCGGCTATATATCACAGATTACTTCATAATATTGTAAGATTATTATTACTTGTCATTCAGAAATCTGTTGCATGAACTTGCTCAACTGTTCATGCTCTCTTTCTCTGCTTGTAGGTTCACTCTGCAACACCATTTGATTTTATTTTACATTTGCTTACATCCAAGTATTTCAAGTACATTGATATCTGGTATGTTCAGGCTACTGGGTTCATTTACCCTGTTCTCCCCTTTTTCTTGAATAGCTATATACTAGCCGATTATTTTCCCTTTTGGCTGCATTGTTCTAAACTTTGTAAGTCTTTTGTGTTTGATAAATACATGCCACTGTTATTAAGATGCCCTTGAGATAGAATGAGATCAAACTTATATAAATTCTTATGTTGCTTTCCCTTCTATTTCTTTTTCAAATTTTTTCCTGACCAATTTCATTGAGAATTCTTAACATTGAATTTTGTGCTTGGTGCAGTTATTTTACCTACATTAGCCTTGGAAAGCTTGCTAAAACTTTGAAGGCAAGAGATGTCCCTGGTAATCATTAGGCCATGCTCTTCGCTAAATGTCAATTCTTTTTGTTGTATTTTTGGGTTTTCCAGCCGTTTATTCTATTGATTTTTTCCCCTGCTAGAGGACAATACTGAGAGTGCTGATCAAGGTGATGAGAATCATTCACGGCCAAGGTTTGTACTAAGGCCTATTTCTCACCAACCTGGACTCTTCTTGGGGGGTCTTCTTGTACTTCTTTTTCATGATTACTCTATATTTATTTTATACTATGATGAGTTAGTCTCAATTTGATCTATAACTCTGTAGCTAAACTTAAGTAAATATAACTATGCCAAGTTATTGGTTCCGGTTTAGATTAGATGCCAACAACCAGATTTCTTTCATGTTCAGTGTGATTTTTTAAGTTGTCTTTTACTATCTCTTAAACACCATCCCTCATTTATTTGGCCTCCCTGATTTGTTGTTTGCATTTTACAAATAGGCAATGCAGGAAGGTGCAACTCCTTTTGTGTTTGTTTATTGCTGTTAATATTCTAGATAATTGATGCTGGTGTTAACATTTATTCTTGCAATTTATATAAACTCTATCATGCTGAGTGTTCAGTTGTATCTTTCTACTTTTTCAAATGATAAAGTTGCTCAATGTTGACCATTTTGATGCATAAAAATCGTTCTAATGACGTTGTAGTTAATTGAATACTCAACTATGATTGTTTTCTTGTAGCATGTATATCTCTATTCACAAGATGCTTTATATTTTATTACACATCCCCCCTTTTGAGGAGTCAAAAGAGAATTCTGATTATGAGATGTGGAGTGGCTCAGGTGATTTACTTTTGATTTTTTTTTTCTCCCTCTTTCCAAGTTGTTTAGGACTATTTTATACACGCATAAAAATACAAGCACACACTCTCCCATTTCTCAACTTCAGTTTAAACTTTTTCTTTTGCCTGTTTTGCTAAAATTTTAAGTTTGATCATTTCAATCGCATTGGAGCAGGTGAGGCTGATGAGCTTTCTGAGCTCCCAAAGCGGCAAGATAAACAGCTCAAGTCTGAGAAACGTAATAATACTGTAAGTTATAATTATTATGCATGCAGATATTTTCAATTTTTTGTTTTCAAGTTTCCTTTTTGTTTGTGCATTTGTTTATATATATGTATTTCTGTGTTGAGCATTTTTGTGCGTGCAACCAATTTAGGGCTTATCTGCTGTCAAGATTAGCAAAAAGATGAAACCAAAATTCACCAAAGCATGGATTTCCTTTCTTAGGTTACCTCTTCCAGTTGATGTATACAAAGAGGTGAGTCTTTGCTGCTATACTTCTACTGAAGTGCTTTTAAATGCTAATGAGTATTTTGCATTGTGAAGGGGATTGATGGGGATAGGCTTGGGCTGAGATGTGGTAGGTTTAAGTTTTAGAAAGAAGAAAACCTATGCTCTAACTGTTAAAGTTTTATTTGTGTATTGAATGTTATTTAATCTCATGGCTTACTATACCCAAAAGCTTTATTACTGTATGCTCAAAGCAAAAGTACTAATGGATAACTCTAGTTTTCCAATTAGCAAGTCTCTTGCTCCATAGTTGAGCTTGTGAAGGAAGAACACTGCATTTGGCAGCTAGTTTCCACAACGGAAAATTCTGCAATAAACCTTCTAAATTGTGCGGTCATGCTCTATTTATCAAAGTTCACATGTCCATTTGTCAAACCTTAGGTCCTTCCAAGTTTCAGCCATACAGTGTTAGCCTTTTTTTTCTTTATGACAATGTTCACAATTTCATTTTTGTTATGTCCATCACTTTTTGAACAAGCTTTAGCTTATTACTTAATTGTACTTCATCTTACATGATAATGTACAATTCTCTTTTGTCTCATAGTTATGCTATTGAATCTTCTTGCTAACATGTATTTGTTGATCTTTAGATCTTGTTTTTTTTGTGCTATTTCCATTGCTGCTTTGTAATCTGAGCATCTATTACTCACCTATATTTTTAATTTTATATGTCTCAGACTTTCATGATGTTAGTTTGTTTGCATCATACTGTTTGAATATTCTTCTCCTTGCTATAAGGCATGCTTCATTTAAGTTCTCTTTTTCGCTGACTTGCTTGATTTGCACACAGGTCTTAGTTACTCTCCATCAGGAAGTCATTCCTTATTTCTCCAATCCAATAATGTTATGGTATACTATCGCAAAAGTGCTTTCTTAATGATATTATGGCTATGCCCGTTTCTATCATAATGTAAATTCTGATCTGCATCTGATAATATGCAGTGACTTCTTAACAAGATCATACGATATTGGTGGTGTTGTCAGTGTAATGGCCCTTAGCAGCCTCTTTATCCTCATGACTCAGCATGGCTTAGAGTACCCCAACTTCTATGAAAAACTCTACGCATTATTATCACCTTCTGTCTTTATGGCCAAACATAGGGCAAGATTTTTTGAGGTAATACTGAATGTGAGACCTTAATATATGTTGTGGTATTGAGCTTTTAAATGTTGAATGCCAATGCTTATTGTTAGTGAGATATGATACAATCAAAGCCAAACTAGTTTTTCTTCAAACTGTGATTGCACCTTAAATATACTAATGGATCTATGACTTCAATGTGTAAAAATTTTAGTGCTGGTCCTATGTGCCGATGGATAGTATATAAGCTTGTTGGTATAGATAATTTAGTTTGATAATCAGCATCTTTATGCATGTTATCTTGGATGCATTAAAGTTAGTTTAATCCAAGTTGATGTTGAAGTGATTATTATGGACTTCTTGGCAGTTCACATCGTAACACCTAAGTATAGTTATTTTTTTTTTGGCCGAATACATAAATTGATACTTGAACCTTACTTGAGTATCTATCAAGTGTCAACTATTTTTGTTGATCTATTGGACACTTTAACATACAAAATTTTGTTGATTGAAACACTTCATTGCAAGTTGCACCTATTGAACACAATTTCAAATACCACTTGTAATTTAACAAGTTGAAGTTTTCAATAACTCAAAATTAAATTAAGGGGTTAATAGAATTTATGTAAAATTTAGGCCAGTTTATATATTTTGCCGTAGCCTTTTCTTTTTTATGGGAAGGGTAATCAACTTTGAGGCATGTCTTCATGGTCTTGAACTTTAAGTGGTGAAGTCCCTCAACCTCAAAGACAAGTAATATGAGCTCAAATCAAGTAACAATATATAAAACTAGAATGCACCGACATTTTTTTCTTTAAAGCATTTTCATTGACATGCAATCATCTTGATGCAGCTTCTTGATTCTTGCCTAAAGTCTCCACTTCTTCCAGCATATTTGGCTGCAGCTTTTACTAAGAAATTGAGCAGGCTGGCTCTTGCAGTTCCTCCTTCGGGAGCAGTGGTTATTATTGCATTGATTCACAACCTTCTTAGGAGACATCCATCAATCAACTGTTTGGTGCATCGGGTAACTCACAGTTCTATAATTGTAAATAGCACGGACATGTTTTTCTTTTGGTCCAGCAGGCTGGCTTTGTTTATGTGTTCTGCTTTTGGACTCTCAAGTTTGCTGCAACTCTTACATTATCTTCATCAGTAAAATTTTTTTTTCTTCTGACAATGAACCTTGATCCTATATTATAACGTGGATTGATTAAATTACTTAAAGAAGTGTCTTTACATTTTCTTCCTTGACTTAAAGAAAGGATGCCTTCATATGGTTCTCTTACTTGAAGAAAGAAAACTTTTTGGTTATTTTATCATGAATTGTAGGAAAGAAGATTGGTTTATTCATGTTATGATGTGCAATATTTTAGTTGAATTAGCTAGGTTGAATAAAGAATTTAGGGGAATGAATTGCAATGTATGAAGAACAACATCCCATATCGAAGATTAATTTTTAGAAGATTAAGTTTATATTGTTTTTTTTTATCCCTTTCCAGGAAGATGTTAGTGGAAGTGCAGATGATAATTCAGAAGCAAAAGAGGGAAATGCTGGTAATGCAAATGATTCTGGAAATGGGAGTGACATTTCTGCCAAAAATCCTGGCATTGATCATTTTAAAAATGAAGAGAGCAACCCTGCCAAATCTAGTGCCTTGAGTAAGTACTGTTTCCCAATTGCTTGGACTTCCTTTGTTCATGCTGTGTCAATTCATTTTCATTTGACTTACCTGAAGGAACCGAATATACATGTGGCTTTGTTGAGTCTTGGTATGAAACCTTTATCTGCATTTTTCTTATTATTAATCGTTCTCTCTCTCTCTCTCTCTCTCTCTCTCTCTCTCTATATATATATATATATATATATATATATATATATATATATATATATATATATATATATACACTCTTGCACAGTAGTGATAATTAGTACCAGCAATGCCTATGGGCATTAAAGATAAAATTTTCAACATAGAACTTTAGATGCATCTTGAGTATGATATTCTTCTCTTAGTAGTTCTCCGAGAAAGGACACGGATTACAAGGGGTTTAACCTTTAGGCATTTTGGATATGTAAACTTTGATCTGTTCTTGTTCTTTATTTTTCCTTCTCGGTTTCTGTCCAACTAATTGCACTAGTTAGACATCTTCAGTCAACAGATAACCTGTACAGTTTTTCCTTATTAATTTCTGGAGCTCTGTGATTTTTCTGATGAACTAAGTGTGTTATTGTGATAAATAATCGTTGAGTTCAACATTATAAACATTAATTTTTTAACATCGAACACTGCAATCCTTCTTTTGGTCTTCCATAATCAAGTTGATTCTCTTCTCTTAGGAATCACTTAATTACATATTGGATACATACTGCTTGTATATTTAGTGTTCATTATATCAATGATTTGTTTTGTTTAGCACATTATTCTACCAAATCCTGTCATGTTTAATTTTACTTGAGATTCCTGTATTTATTTATGTTTCTATGCACTGGAGGATTTGCCAAATTTAAGTTACTTTCCAAAACTATATGCATTGACAACCATCATCAAACAGGAAGTTCTTTATGGGAAATTGATACTCTTCGCCACCACTATTGCCCTCCTGTTTCAAGGTAAGCGTACCAATCTTAATGCCTGAACAACTAGCAGACTACTCATGTGCCTCCTAATATTTTGTTTTCTTCACATATTAGGTTTGTGCTATCGCTTGAGAATGACTTGACAGTCAGAGCCAAAACCACTGAAGTCAACATTAAGGATTTTAGCTCTAGTTCGTATGCAACGATATTTGGAGAGGAGGTAATATTATCAAATTTCTGTTAATTTGTAGAAAATATAGTTCATATTGTTTGCAAAAAATACGAGCATTATAGCTCTGACTAATTTGGTCAAGTTTGATTCGTCTTGGGTTAATGTTCATTGGAGATATGCTGCTGTGATTGGAGCTAGAGATGTGCATTTGGGCAGTTTGTTTCCAAACCGAACCGGAAAAAACGAAATTATATATTTTTGATAACCAATTCCAAACCGTTATAGAATAGAAACCGAACTGCAATTTTCAGTTTGGTTAACTGAATTTCTAACTTTTTTTTTAAAAAATTTCATATTAAGTTTTTAATGTTGGACAAAAATCTGAAAATTTAAACTAAAATTAAAAGGTACAGTTGGCGAAAATTACACCGTGTCCAAACTTCGGTTAACCAAATTTTTTTTCTCCAAAACCAAACCAATTCAAAAAACCAAAATTTCTCCAAACTAAAAAATGTATCTGAACCAAATAACCGAACAACATTGGTTAGGTGCAATGTTTCAGTTTTTTCCAAAATTTGCTTACTCTTAATCAGACCTAAATTTGAACTCTGAAAATTTGAGATATTAATTATCTTCATCTCCACCACTTTATCAGTTATATGTTGCAGTTATGACTTTGGGATAATAGTAGCGACAACCTTACATTGCTTTTTTCACGAGTTTTTAATTTTCTTGTCTGTTCTGCTATTATATTATGTAAAATGGAAGAAGCAAATTCTGATGCATGTGATATTTTTGCTGAGTGACTTGCTTATAATATGGAGTAATGAAGGCGTCGTGGAGCTGTTGATTTCTCCTGTTCTTATCTACATGCTATGCTTTTTTTTAATTGCCTAACATTTTAATGTGATTCTTTGGGTTGTGATTGGTCACAATTGCAGCTTAGAAGAAGGGTAAAACAGGTTCCATTGGCATTCTACAAAGCAACACCTACCCTTTTGTTTTCTGAATCTGATTTTGCCTGTTGGACATTCAACTATGAAGAAAGCAAAGATGATTTTAATGGTATCTTGGACAAATCTGCAGAAAAGTATTACAGCCCTGCAAAACGACAGCGGGTAGAGTGTTCATGAACCTAGTCGCCGTTACAAACATTTAATAGTTAGAAAAGATTATTTAAATTATTATTTGGAATCCCAGTACGAAGTTAATCGTACATCGGGATTTTTTTTTTCTTTCTAATCCTTTTGGTTTGATATTCAGTAGCTTGTAAGTTTTTTCACTGCAAAAAAATTGATAATTATTGACGGATTAGTGACGGACAAATGTTGGATAATGCACTTATTTGTGGCAAGAAAGTTAGTGACCAAACAGGGATGGATCTGCAAAGGAATATGGTGCCTTAGATTAGCAACAGATCATAACCATTTGATAGAACGAAGTGGGAAATGAATAGAGATTAGTGGTGTTGAATGTCATTTAAAATGACTGAGTAGTAGCTGAAGTAATTTTTAGGTCTGAAAAACAGAGGTGCCCTTTGCTTTATATTTTGTAAGCTGTCTATATCCACTGACCTAGCACTCTATCCGAGATCCTATTGCAGTGCTGTTGATAAATAGCGGCTGCTGTGTTGCATGTTGCTACAGCCACTGCCGCTGTCACCACCGCTAACGTTCAGAGTTACATCTGTTTCTCTTCATTCTTTGTTTTGTAGAGTAGCTATGAGTTTCCTTTCCATCATTAACGTAATTTATTACCTTTGATTGATGCCATTGTTAAAACATTGTTGCTCTGCTTGTTACATATTTTACTATTGTTTTGGGAAATAGTACCACAATTTTTTGGTTTTTTGGTAGAATTATCAATGCATGGAAATTTGATAATTAAGTTGTAGGTTTCTAATGAATGAAGGTCAAGAAAGTTATACAGTTAGGCAATGTTTGGTATGATGTAATCAACCATGTAATGGAATGAGGATTTATTTACTTGATTGATTGTATTATTTGGTTAGACTTTTTTAGATAATGTAATGTAATTGAGATTACATGTGTAATTTTTTTTATTTAATTTGATGTAATGTTTATTACATAAAAAAATACACGTGTTGTCTAATTATTACATCAAGAGCCTAATTATTACATCAAGAACATGCAATATTAATTACATCAAGTCATTCTAATAAAAACTTTATCATTCAAGGTTATTTAGCATTAGTACATTATCACCACAACCATCAGTTAACCATTATTTCACCACTCTTACCACCATCTTCACGACTGTCACTGCTCCACTATCACAATTGTGCCACAACTACAATCACCCTCAACCATTACTATTACTACAACTCTACCATCTCCATCTCTACTATTGCTTCACCACTCTCACCACCATCATTGCACTACAAGTACAATTGCCCTTATTACCACAACGACAATTGCCCTTACAACACCATTACTTTATCTCAACCACGATCACCATCACCACAACTATCATGCCACTACCATCACTATTACCATGCTGCTGCTACCACCACAACTGCTCTCTCATATTCACCTTAACCACTACACTATCATCACTACTACTCCACCACTTCAACCAACATTGCTCCACCTCAACTACTACTATCACCACTACCGTTGCTCCACCACATGACCACCACCTCACCATTGCTCCACCATAGCCATTGCTCTACCGTCTTCGTCTTAACTACCACTACCACCATAACCATTAATTACACTACCATCACCACTTTATCACCACCACAATGCTACATTAGCTCAATCACCATCGTCCCTCCACCTTAATAGCCACCACTATTTCGCCACATCACAACCACCACAACCACCACCATCATCATTACCTCGAACGCTCTACCACCACCACAATTATCATTTTTTATTGTTGCCACCACCACCTCAATCAGTCTACTACCATTATCACATAATAAAAATTATATTTTGGTATTTAATATGCAAAACAATAAAGATTTATTTTTTTATTTTATTTTATTATAGAAATGAGAAGAATATAATGAAAAATCACTAAAAAGATCAATATATCCATAATTTTATATTATAATTTAATTTATTCAATGAAAATATACGAAAAAAATAATTTCTAATGACTTAATTTAACTCTTATTTTGTTATATTACATTAGGGGTGAGTATTCAGTTCGGTCAATTCGGTTAATTTAATTAATTCGATTAATTTGGCTAATTTGGTTCGGTAAATAAATATTCAGCTAAAAACTCGATTAAATAAAATTAAAATTTCAGTGATCAGTTAAAAATTAATTGAACCGACTCTCAAAACTACTTCATTTTGATTAAGTAGATAATAAAATTAAAAATTAAAAATTTTTTAGTTTTTATTTTGATTGAGTAATAAATAATAGCTTTGTTTAATTTTTATTTTGGTTAAAGTTGGTTAATCATAAATTTTAGCTAAATTCGGTCGGTTAATTAAGTTTTTATTTTCTTTAACTTTGGTTTAGTTAAGAATCAAAAGTAATTTAGCCAAAATGGTTCAAATAAGCTTGGTTAAAAAATGAATTCCGTTAAATTTTGTTAGTAAAAGAAAATTTGATTAATTTATTTCGGTTAAAAATTTTACTCAAATTGGTCAAATGAACATCCATAACTTACATTTTTCTTTTTTGCTTACCTTCTTTTAATGATGGTGGTGGAGTGGTGGTGATGATGTGATTAGTGGTTATGATGATGATGGTGAAGTAGTGAAGTGGTGGTGGCAGCGGTGTGATTGGTGATGGTAGTGTTTTAATTACATCATATTATATGTTTACAAATAAACATAAAAATGAAATGATGATTTACATTCTATAAATTTTATCAATTATATTATTAAATATAATAATAAAATCTTAATTACATTTCATTAAATTATATTTTTCATTGCATTACACATTTAATTATGTTACATTACATTACATCTAATTAAACATAATTTTAGTATCTTCTTACGAGGATGATGAGAAGAGACTAAGTTGTCGATAGTGGAGAACAGTTCAACAATTTCGTTTATTATATCGTTGTTGGGAGCAATATCCTATTTGTTGTTTGAGTGCATATTGGATTATTCATTTCATGCATTTAAAGGACCATAATAATATTGATTTTGCTTAACGATAGCAATATATGGAAATTCGGTAGTTAACTCAAATCTAAATCGAGAGCCAAAGCAATTTCTCGAGACACTCCACTATTATTTTTTCACACTTTTGTGTGTATTTTTCAAATCTGCATTTTTCTAGTGATATTTTTTCTTGACTTGGCCTGTTTAATTGATTAGTTTTGACTACGTAATGGCTATTTATTTTTGAAAAATATTATCTAGATGACCCATTTTTATTTGCTTGTAGTAGCTAAAATTAGTTGAACAAAACATTTAGAACCATGACTGACGTGCTTCAGGTAAAATGGCATCCTCCAGCTGTTGAGCTTGTAAAGATCAACGTGGATGCATCAATATATAACTCAAATGGTTATGGTTTGGGGTTCGTTATCAGGTACTCTGGGGGTGACGTTATGTCGGGTTGTGAGAGGTTGGCTGTTTTGTTACCAGCTGATCATGCAGAAGCAGAGGCAGCAACTATAGAGCTTGGCTTTCTTGCTATCATGTTGGAATTTGATGCTTCGATGATGGTCTGATATGTAAACTCTGATGAGTTCCTAAATAATGATCACGGGACCTTTTTTTTTTAATTAAAAAAAAAAAATTAACCATTCATTAATAATGAATACGAGTTGAATATATCGTAATATTCCTATAGTATAAAAAAATAAATATAGAAAATTAAAATATTTTGTTTGGATATATTTTTTATCAGTTAATTTTTTTTTAGTAAAAATTAGTCCATTTTCAAATAGGATGATAAAAAAAATCTTTCACAATATTATCTTGAACATTGTTTTTTCGGAAATTTTGTTTCAACTAACACTTTTAGAAGGGTTTAGTATATTAAACTTTAATGGAAGAACATACCGCATTACTCGATTTTATTGGTAAAATAAATTTATTAGAACTTGAAGATTTAAAATCCCCAACCTCAGACAATTAACAATTTCTCTTGTTTTTTGAATTGTCTAAGAAATAAAATATCTACATAAAAACTTTTCAATAATGAGGAATAATCTTATAAAAGAAGAGAAATTAATAACCCGAATAAAAAGATACCAAAACCACTTGAGATCTGAGAGATTAAATTCAAATTTTATTTCAGACGATCATAATTTTAAAAATTATTAAAAAGAAAATTAAATGAAATAAATGAAAACAATTGAGAGGGACTAAAAGAAACTACTGCTGATAAAAAAAGACTTTCGACAGTGGTTTAAAAATAAAATCTATAAAAACACACAAAAAAGGAGAGAGAAAGCTATTTTTTTTTTTGAGAGTGGATCGTGGGACTAGTTAATGTTCCTAAATTCTTTGGTTTCTAATGTTTTTATTTTTTAGTATTTTCATGTTTGTAGGCAATGCAATCAAGTAGTTCATGAATTATCCAGGTTAGTTTCTCTATCGTCCGATGTTTGTGTTTGGATAGAGAATGTTTCTCCCTCTATTCTTTCTTTCATAGCATTGGACAACTTTTTATAATATGATTCTTTTTACTTTAAAAACAATATCTACGGAAACATAAGCATAAATGGATTTGAGCGGCTTGACACTCTGAACTTTTTAAAATTCAACTTTTCTCCTCTAAATTTTATTTATATTCTCAAAAATACATATATTAGTCTTCTCACAAATTCATAATGTATATTTATATATAACAGAAAAAAATATATTTTTTTTTTTTTGTGATGATGATGATCATCATGCTATTTACTATCATAATTGTCATCATCACTTTGATCAATAATGGCTTTGTCATGGCAAAGACCCAAAGGATGTGGCTTTTAATAAGCCAAAGTAAGCACAATAAAGAATGGCATCTGAAAACAGTTAACACATCCACTTCAATGAAGGGATTGAAGGGAAATGTATGGGTGGACCTAATTCTTTGTCATTGACATAATATCAAAATGGACCCTCAAATCCACAATAACACCACTCACACGTGCGAATAGTAAGAAACTTACACGCCTGAAATTTTTAACCAACAAGTATCGACTGGGGAGGGTAGACTTGTCTGCGTTTGGCCTCCAAAACAACCAACAATACTGATGCAGACCAATCCCATCAAGACTGATCAAGCACAGGAAAACCAACGGCAACAAGACAAGACACGTGGCCGACATGCAAATCAGGGGAAGGCCCCTATAGAAGGGGAATATACCTAGATAGTGGGGAGAAGCATGATTTACAATAGCACAGGTGGATCTTTCTTTCTTTCTTTCTTTCTTTTATGGTCCCACATTCTAGCAACAGAGAATAAAAAGCTCACCTCGCTCCCCACTTCCATTTTGCATGCTTTTTCTGTATTCAATCATGCACCATCAATTTTCAACCTCTCGGCTCTTACTCCGTGTGTGTGTATATATATATATATATATATATATATATATTCCTTTTTGTAGTTTTATTCATTAAAATTAAGAAACACATTTTTGTTAAAAATTATTATTAATTACTGAAATCGTTTCAAAATTATTACAAGTTCATGAAATATCAAATTACTCAAGAAAAAAAAAAATTAAATCGTCCTATTGATCACATAATATGGGGTTGGAATGTCATATCATGTTATAAATGCTGTCATGTGACTTATAAAAGGAGTAGACGCATTACCACAATTTGATTTCAAATAAAAAACAAGTGAACAACTAAATTTGGAATTAAATCATGATTGAGATTTAATATATATATATACATAATCGATTTAAATCTGGGTAAAAATTCAAAATATAGTTTAAACTACTTAAGAATTTTTGCAATTGAGTTCTATAAAAAATTTTATCGGAAAAATTCTTTGTGAAGAATAATGATCGCTCTATGAGAGAAATGACCCCTTGAGTGATGTAATGTCCTAAAAAATAAATTCTTGTTTAGAAAAGACTAATTTTGGATTTTGACATAATCAGTTCATTTTTCCTTGTGATATGCAAAAATATCTGTAAATGTTTAAAATGATGTTCAATGGATGAAGAGAAAATTAAAATATCATCAATATATACAATGCAAAAATGAAAACATAATTGAAAAATATCATTCATGATTCTTTGAAATTCAGAAGGAGCATTTTTCAAATCAAAAAGCATAACATTCCATTCATACTATCCAAATGGAACAGTGAAAACAGTTTTGTATTATCCTTAGGATCTATTTGAATTTGCCAGAAATCTAATTTCATGCCAAATTTTGAAAAATTTGTGCATTATATAGTCTTTGCAAAAGATCTTTTTTGTTAGAAATATGATACCTTACCCATTTGAGAGCTTTGTTCAAGGGTTTGTAATTAATAACTAATCTAGGAACTCCTCTTTCAATTTCTGAATTTTTATTTAATAAAATGCAACAGAGCTCCAAGGAGATCTAGATTTAGTAATTAATCCATTTTTTAAAAGATCTTCAATTTCTTTCCTACAATGTTCTTTAATATCTTTGTTCATTTGGATGGGCATGGCTTTTATGGAAATTTGTGATTCATTGAAATCATTTTCATAAGGGAGATCCACCATGTGTTGTTTTCTATTCTAAAAGGCTGTCGGTAAATCTGAACATATCTCTTTTTAATAATTTTTTGAAAATCACAAATTTTTTGTTTCATGGAATTACCTTGCAATTGCTCCTGAATTCTTTGAAAAATGACATTTTGTTTCAAATCACTGAGTTCTTTTTCTTTTGTCTGTACAAGGAAATTAAGTTGATTTATGTACAAAGAATGAGCTTCTAAAAGATTGAGATTTCTAGATTTTGGTTTTACTGTAAAAGAAAAAAATTATTTTCTTACTATTTACTTTGAAAGAAATATGATCAAATCAACTCTATAAGGGGTGATTTTGTTGATGAATGGCGTGCTTAAGATGATACTAAGAGAAATATCTTGTGCGATGAGAAAATGATTTAAAATATGAACAATATTAACAATGAAGGCATCAATTTTGTACTTGATCTTTAGAGGAGTATCATTAGCTGTTCTCAACTCCTCGTCAGTCTTTTGAAGAAATGTTGTAGGTATTATTCCTTCTTTGATACAATTGAGGTCGACTCCTATATCAAAGAGTATAATAGTATCAATTTGAATATTCTTTTGAAAACAAATTGCCTTCGGTTGAGATTGTTTTTGCAAATTCAATGTGACTTTGATCAAGTACTTTCGAGAGGTGACTTGTTGCAAAATACAAACAAAATCAATTGGAATTTTTTGAGATTTTTGCAACAAAAGCATTTGTTTTTCATCAAGATTTTCTTCAGAGTCTTTAGAGATCAAGGAGTCAAGAACTTGAACATTATTTTTTAATTTTTGCTTTAGTTGTTGAAGTTCTTGCCTGACAAGTCTGATTTCATTTTTTGTTCCCTAAAGAGTAGAATCAAAATATTTATTTGTGTCAAGTGATTCACTAGATAGAGAAGTTGCACTAAAAGATTGTTGAAATTTTTTTATGCATTTCTTTTGGATTTCTGGGTTTGAAACATCACTGATAATATCAAAGAAAAACTTTTGTTCTTTTGAGAGAACATTTATCTCCTTAACATTTGAGAATGGTAAAGCAACAATTTTTCTGGGATTTTGAGAAGGAGAAGAGAAATCTAAGAAGTTAATAAAATTTTGAGCTATCCAAGAAACTTCTTTAGGAAAACAAAGTTTTGAGGTTTGGACTTAAAAATTATGCAAAAAAGAAATCTTTAAAGGGGGGAAAAAATAAAAAAAAAAATTTTAATTCAAATTATTTTCTCAAAGTATTCGACTGAAATGTTTTTCGGGAAAAATATCTTTGTGTCAAATGGGATTACAAAATTTTTTGTTAGCAAAAAGAGAATTATTTTTTATATGCAAAGAGATGGTTAGAAAGAGAGGGATCTCAAAATTTTGGGATGAATGACTCTCTACAAAATAAAAATATCGAGGATTTGAATGTTCTTCCCACAAATCTTTTTCTTGATGACTATCGTTTGTTTGAAAACCATGATCATATTTTTCCTCTTTGTTAATTTTATTAATGAGTTAAGGAACAAGCGTTGTTTCCTCTGTATTTGAAGACTCTTCAATGTTTTGGAAAGATTGTTCTACTTCTGAGGTTTTTTCAAAAACACTTTCCTTGGTTTTGAAAGGTTATTCAATATTATTTTTGAAAGCAAATTCTTCAAACCATTTGAAAAATAGAATGTTCATGCGCTTTTAACGCATGTATTCATAATATTTTTCTTAGATTTGATGTCTAGGTTCAAGAAAATTTTTGAAAAACCATAGTCTTTTCTCTTTGTTATGAGAGTCATAAAATTCATTGTGCAAAGATGTTTTATCAATTTCAAAATTTTCAATAATAATTTCTTCACTATTCACTATTTTCTTTCCGTTCCTATTAGAGGTAGAGGAGTTAGAAGAGAAGGAGAGATTTCTATTGAGGATACTCATGGTATCTTAGTAATACTTAGCTCGAGTGCTACTCCTGTAATGGTAAATTGACCAACGATTTTACTGCCTCTCTGGGTCTTACTATAAGGACCACTCACCCCCGTTGGAACCCTCACACTAGAGCTAGATAGAAATAAAAAGGACAAGAGCAAACCCAATAAGCAATCACTCTATCTCCACCGGGCTCTGATACCAAGGAGGAGGAAGGATTGAAAGGGATAGAGAATAGAGAAGATGATTAATATTAAAGAGATAGAGAAGAGAAATGATTAAAGAAAATAATAAAGGCAAGAAGAGAAAAGTAACTGAAAATAAACTAATTAAAACAGTAAGAGAAAATTAAAGAAACAACATAAATAAAAGAACATAAAATAAATAACATAAATATAAAGGACCAGATAACTAAAAATATAAATAGTAAATTAAAGGACCAAATAACTGGAAGATAACATAAAATTAGAGTAAAGGACCAGATATCTGTAAAATAAATAGTAAAGTAAATAAAACCAGTAACACAAACTGGGCAAAGACCAGTTTCATGAACAACAGGTATAGAAAATTAGGAAAATAAACTAAATAAACATAAATAATAAAGGAAGAACAAGTTAGAATATAAATAAGAACTAAATAAGCATAAGTGATAAAGGAAGAATACTAAATAAACATAAAGGAAAAGATGGGAAAGAACGCTTACATAAATTACTTTAGGAACTTATTACAAACTTCAAGCTTGATTACAATCCTTACTTAATTACTACAACTTCTACTATTACAAGTACTAGTACATGATAGTAATATCTAAGAGAAGGTAGGAGAGGGGTATTGTAGAAGGAGAAGGATGAGAGGGATGGGGAGAAGGTTGTAGAGGGAGATGTGTTGGAGAAGTAGAAGTGGTGTAGGAGAGTGTTGATGAGAGAGGGAAGAGAGTTGTGTGTAGGGAAATTGTGTTGTAAAAAGATGTGTGTGTGTTTTGGGAGAGAGGGATGAGTTGCATTTTTGTAGGAAAAATTTTGGGCAAGATTCTTATCTGGATATGGGTTTTTAGTGTCTGGGCAAGGGTAATGAGTGGGGAACATGTGGGACCCATCCACTTATGAGTGGAAGTAGATATTATGGGGAACATGTGGGTCCCGTTCACTTATGAGTGGAGGAGGATATTTGTGGTGAGGATTCTTTCTTTCTGTCTTCTACTTGAATTATCTAATTTCTTGCACTGGAAATATTCTTCTAGTTGAACTATCTTCTGAGTCTGCTACCTAAAAAATCTATGAAAGTCTTTTTCTCTTTTTCTCTCTCTGTTTTTTTTTTATGGATATCTCTTTATGGCTGGAAAAATCCCATAGCAATCATCTTCATTTTCATCTGCTAGGTCAATAATTGGTTATGAACTTTCACTGGGAGATTTCTCAATTTTTTCAGAGCGCGACTGTATCAGGTTTGCCATGATACTAAACATTTCTTCTTCTAATTTTGCTTGGGCAAGAAGGGAACTAATCTGATTCTTTTAGTTCTGGAATTCAATTCTAGAGTGCTCAGAAATTTTCTTTCCTTTGTTTTGGGTCTGAAACCATTGTCGAACCGCTCGAAGAGTTGATAGATAACCCATTTTGAAGTTATCCCACCATTTGATTTTGAATTTCCTGATTAAGATTGAAATTTTGCTTTCAGGGTCTTTTTTTATAACCATATTCCCAATGTACTACCCAAGGTGCATGAAATTTTGTGGTAAAGAGTAATAATGAATCAAATGAGGTTTCAAACTCTGTGAGAGAATAGTTTCTTTGGAAAAAGGTGCATCCTTCAAAGTTATCATTGGGAAGGATTTGAGGCAGGGCTCCATACCATTTCCACCAATTGGAGAACTAGAATGGGATTTTTGTTTTGGTCATATCAATTTGTTGGCTCCTTGAGCCAAGAAAGAATGAGCCAAGAAAGAAGAGCCATGAATGTTTTTTGTGTTTGTTATGGATCAAGAAGGCATTGGTCCATGCTTGTTGGTAATTTGACTAAAACTTACAGAACCCATTTTTTCAAGAATGAGCTCGTAGTAAATACGAAGTTTAAACGGATCCCATTGCTTAAAATGTCAATCTTTAAAGAGAATTTTTATAGAAATCCAAGGATCTAGATCGTAAAATCCATCTTCCATGGTCAGGATAGTTTGATGAGAATCTTTGAAAAATACTTCGAAGAACTGGATTTTTGAAATTTTTTCAGAAAGATATTTTGGAAAAATATTTTGAGAAAACTCTTGAGAGGGAATTTTGGGAAGAATCTTGTGAAATTAAATTTTGAGAAAAATTTTGGGAGAGAGTTTTGACTTGTGGACTATGCACCACGAGTTGTTTACCTTCTAAGAGTTGATCTAGTGCTTCCTTTTAAGGGCTTGGGGGTAGGGTGTTTCTAACTAATGCTGCCAATTCAGGGTTTTCTGAAATTGATTGAAGCCATTCTTGGAGTCCTGAGGTGTTATGAGTTATTGTGAGATTGGTTTGGTTGGTATTTCTAGTGTTTTTTATACTGGTGGATGGTTCAGTATTTTGCAGTGTTTTTTCTTTGCGGGCTTTTTCTTCTTGGAATATTTTGGTCCAAGAACGGGTTTTGTATCTTGGAGATTTTGGATTTTGGGGTTCGAAATTTTCTTTTCTTTTGTCAGCATTTTTGCTGCCTTACTGCTTTCTTGGAATCATGATGACCTGTTTTAAAGAAATTCTCTAGTTAGATAGTCTAGAATAGAATTTATAGCACCTGTGATAAATTCAATATAAAAATAAAAAACTCGTGATATTGCTTGCCATCTGGCAAAGATTTACTTTAAAGTAATATTTTCCACATCTTTTGCAGCGCAATCAATTCGTAGAAGAAATTTTTTATTTAATAGATCACTCTGGAATTTTGAAATGCAAAGGACAATAGAAAGAATTTCTTTTTTAATGGTGGAATAGTTCTTTTGGGTATCATTCCAATGGGCCGAAGTGTATTGGACTATCTATTTTGCTCCATCTTTCTTCTGCTTTAAAATTCCTCCATAGCCAAGTTCAGAAGCATCAGTTTCTACAATTTTAAATGAATCAGGATCTGCAAGATTTAGACAAGGAATATTTTGGACTTGCTCCTTAATCTGTCTAACATTGTTAGGATGTTCATCAGACCAAGGAACTGGATTTTTCAAGGAGGAGGAAGGATCGAAAGGGATAGAAAATAGAGAAGACAATTAATATTAAAGAGAAGACAATTAATATTAAAGAGAAGAGAACTGATTATAGAAAATAACTAAAGGCAAGAAGAGAAAAGTAATTGAAAATAAACTAATTAAAGTAGTAAGAGAAAGTTAAAGAAACAACTAAATAAAAGAACATAAAATAAATAACATAAATTTAAATGACCAGATAACTGGAAGATAAACAGTAAAGTAAATAAAACCAGTAACATGAACTGGGCAAGGACCAGTTTCATTAACAACTGGTATAACAAAAGGAAAATAAAGAAATAATAACTTAAGTAAATAAAATCAGTAACACGAACTGGGCAAGGACCAGTTTCATGAACAACTGATATAGAAAATTAAGAAAATAAACTAAATAAACATAAATAATAAAGGAAGAACAAGTTAGAATATAAATAAAAACTAAATAAGCATAAGTGATAAAGGAAGAATACTAAATAAACATAAAGGAAAAGACGGGAAAGAACACTTACATAAATTACTTGAGGAATTTAGTACAAACTTCAAGCTTGATTATAACTCCTTACTTAATTACTACAACTTCTAATGATTACAAACTTCTACTATTACAAGTACTAGTACATAATAATATCTAAGAGAAGGTAGGAGAGGGGCATGGTAGAAGGAGAAGGTTAAGAGGAAGGATGAGAGGGATGGGGAGAAGTTTGTAGAGGGAGATGTGTTTGAGAGGTGGAAGTGGTGTAGGAGAGTGTTGATGAGAGAGGGAAGAGAGTTGTGTGTAGGGAATTGTGTTGTAGAAAGATGTGTGTTAAAAAAGATGTGTGTGTTTTGGGAGAGAGGGATGAGTTGCCTTTTATAGGAAAAATTTTGGGCAAGGTTCCTATTTGGGCAAGTGTAATGAGTGGAAAACATGTGGGACCCATCCACTTATGAGTGGAAGTGGAAATTATGAGGAACATGTGGGTCCCGTTCACTTATGAGTGGAGGAGGATTTTTGTGGTGAAGATTTTTTCTTTCTGTCTTCTACTTGAACTGTCTAATTTATTGCACTGGAAATATTCTTCTAGTCGAACTGTCTTTTGAGTCTGCTACCTAAAAAACCTGTAAAAATCTTTTTCTCTTTTATTTTTTATTTATTATTTTTTTATTGATAACAAAGTATACTCAAACATTTTTCACTGCTACCTCTTGTGATACCTTTTTTGTATTCTTCTTTATACTCCATCCTATATAATTGAATTAGGTCTATGAAATATGAATTAGACCAAATAGGTATTTTCATAGGTATCTGTATATTTTTAGTACCATAGATCTTGTAGTAAGGAGCTTCAACAATTAAATTTATTGGACCATAGATCTTGTAGTAAGGAGCTTCAGCAATTAAATTTATTGGTCTGGCAAAATAAAAATCATTCCAATTGAAATTCCTTGCAAAGACCCTTGATCGCCAATGCTTTATTTGTTCTCGAAGAGAATTATTATGACAAGGCTATGGAAGATAATTTGCCTTTGGACTGGGATATCCATCTTTTGCTGTTATTAAAGCTGGATAATTGAGTCCATTAATCCATTCAGGAGCTTTTGTATCAATCATAACTTGAACATATTTTCCAAAATTGAAACTCTCTTTGACGATTATTTGCAATTTTCTTCCAAAGCTATGAGCTTGATCTGGTTTTGTAAAAACAAGTTAGTGAAGATATCCATAATCTAACAGCGTGTGAGGCGTTATTAGGATTTCACCCTTTTCTCTATTTTCAATAGTGATTGGTTTGAAAAAAGAGAGGTCGAGAAAACCCTACAAATGCTGTAAGTCAGATGGCATCTGCAGTGTTTTCTTACAAAAGAGGGAAATTGACAGTCGAAATCCGTCTTTGTGCAGGTTTTGTGTTTTTTACGATAATGGGTTTCGCATGTCCAAGATAATCTTAGAATGAAAACCTTATGTACGGCACAATCTTGGAGAAAGTTTAGAATGTATTCCTGCTTCTTCATGGAGCTTTCATCGATCTTTTTGCAGATTTCATTCTTAATATCTGAAGGAAATTTTCCTAAATAAGCATGACTGAAAAAGAAAATTCTTGCTTTTCTTTTTTCTAGTTCTTCATCAGTCAGATTTTTTGGAGGAGTTCCTTTCGTTAACAGGCAGAAAGATTCTCTCAAATTTTTATCTTTAGCCAGTGGGGTCAGGTGCTGTCTTTTCTCATCTAGCAGTGGGGTAGAGAGAATCTTGATTTTCTTCTTGAGATTTTGATTCTCTTCATGAATCTATTGACAAAGAGATGTGAAATTTTTTACCATTATATTGCAATTTTTACAATATTCTGATTGGTTAGAATTTTGTATCTGGCTACTTGTATATTTTCCTCTGCTAGATTATTCTGGGACAACCTAAGCTTTGGAAATCTAGCTAAAATAATATGACAATGCATTTAGACTGGCTTATATCTTGCTACAGTCCCCTCGTGCATTCCAGATGTTGTCTAGAATGCATTGTTGGGTATCATCTATCTGGCTACCAGAAAAACTTTAAATGATAAATTGGTCCCTTTTGAGAAAACTGGCAAAGTGACCGAACCAAACTTTTTTATTTTTCTATTCATCCTGAAAAATAAAAAGAAAAGGTTAGTAAAAAATGAAATAAAACTAAATGCAAATAGAATGGGCTTTCAAAATATCTAAATTTTACAATTTTGCCTTTTCTACAAATGGAAAAGTGAGCCTAGTGTTATTGACAATGGAGGAAATGAAGGTATGATTAAATTGATAGGGAGTGACAATATTGATAAATGGAATTCCTAGGATGACACTATATGAAATGTCTTCAGCAAAAAGAAATGTGGTTCTTATGTGGAAACCATTATTGAGGACAGAGGCTTCAGATTTATGCTTGATTCTTAGAGCAGCATTATTTGCAGTTCTAAGGCCATCACTCGTGGTTTCGAGAAATTTTTGTGGCACTATTCTTGTTTTAATGCAATTGAGATCTGCTCCAGTATCAAAGAGTGCAATAGTGTCAATCTGAAAGTTATCTTGAAAACTCAATGTTATCTTGATCAAATATTTCTATGAAGTTATTTGTTTCAAAATGCAAATGAAGTCTTCAGGAAGGTTTTGAGGTTCCTGTAACAATGGGTTTTGTTTAGAATTCTGGTTGGGAAAGCAGGATGACTCAACAGAAGAAATTGAAGGGCTTCTAAATCTTTTTTTTTCTTAATTTTAATCTGCATGAGTTCTTGCTTAATCGTTTGGATCTCTTCCTATAATCCTGAAAGTGAAAGATTGCCTGGTTTGAATTGACTCCCTCTTGCCAAAATTTCAGTGAGATCATAATGGCAAGATTTAACAGAAGATGTGGGTGGAGGAGGTTGCTCAAGATATTGTTGGATTTTAAGGAGGTACTCTCTCTGAATTTCAGGATCCTGTGTCTGGTTGATGATATCAAGGACAAATTTCTGATCTTTATTGAGAACGTTTATTCTTTTCTCTAGTTCAGATTCTGAAGAAGATGATGAGGACAAGGCAGTAAGCTCATCAACTTGGAGGGCTTCTTCATCTTTAGAGAATTCTGAATTTGAGGAATCAGAAGGAGGCATTGGATTTTTCCTAAGATATTTTCATCAAGATGAAGTTCATTTAACTTTTTTGACACTCTACAATATTTGGCTATGTGTCCCTTTTTCCCACATTTGTAACATGTAACGTGTAACATCTTTGAAATCAGGTTTTTTATGGGATTTTTGATTTGGAGAATTTTTTGAAGGGAAGGAGGAGGAGGAAGATGGTCTGGCTTTTCTGTAATGCTTCTTTGAGTTTCTATAATCTTTGGACTCTTTTTCTCTAGTTTTGCAATCAGAACACATCTTTTGAGGAGCTTTTGTGGAGATATTAAACTGTTGACAGAATGAACCAAGTTCAGCTCTTGTTTTGTACAATTCTCTTTTGAGCTGCTTTTGTAATTTTAGATCTTGGCAAATTTTGAGACCTTCCTTTTGAGTGTAACTTATCAACTGGCCATATGTGAGTTTACCATAAGGGATCTATTTACCATAATCCCCTTTGATCCTATTTTTTACCTTTTCTCATAAGAGAGGGGGAAGACCTACAAGAAATTTTTCTTTCCAAAATGGCTGGTTAGAATCTTCCCTGAGCATGACTCTAGTAAGGAAGGTATCTTTATACCAAGTAAAATCACTAAGTTTTTTGCATCTCAAATTTGAAAGTAATTCAGCATTTTTGTCCTTAACATGTGAAGTATCTCCTACAAAATATAAAGAAATAGAAAAAATGAGGGTGGCCATAGCATGTTGAATTGGTTGGTAGCGGTCATCTAAAATTGGTTGACTAGCCTCATCAACTTTGACAGCATTGAGAATGTCAGAACGTTCTTTGGAAGTGAGGTGATGATCCAACCACCCTTTCAATTGTCCTGTGAAGCCTGCAATAAGAAGGTCAGCTACAGCCTGATAAAAAATTATTGTTTGGATTTTGTAAGCATTAGCTGCCATAGTCATCTGCTGAAGAGTGCCAATGATATTATACTCAGACATGCCATCTATGTTTCACTCATAAACAGATGTTGCAGTATAATGATACTGAGAAAGGACATTGGGTTTTTGCTCTAACTTGATATCTGGAGAGGTGGATTTTGCAAAATTCCAATGAAGCTTGTGGATTCCAGGAGGTTGTTCTTCTCTGAATGCATTCTCTTCATTATCGAAAACATGGTCAAGGACATTGATGATATTCATTTGACTAGAGCTGGCTTCCTGAGATGGATAGGTCTTAATTGAACAAGGAGGAGTTGGGGGATGAACAGATTCTATTTGACCATCTGAAGTGACCCAAGTGGTTGTCCTAGGGGTGGAATTGACTTGAATGGACTTGAAAGGGTATTCAATGTTGTTCTTAGATGCATAAATTTCAAACCATTCGAAAAATAATATGTTGACAAGATTTTGCTTCATGAAATCATAATATTTTCCTT
>CANUEP010224522.1:0-12002 GCA_947857235.1 Jatropha podagrica
TAATCAAGTGGATAATAAGCCTTTTTTTAATCAATCTTTATAGCCATATAGCCCAGAATCCCCCTCCCCCCCCCCCCCCCCCGAAGTTCACATAGTATGCAAGCTTCCTAGAAAAGAACAATATTGTCAATGATTTGCCATCTAAGAACAAAGCTGCATTATTTCGGACCAATCAACTCAGGTAAGATTAGCTTCAATCTGTTAACAATAGTTTTCAAGATGAGTTTATATAGCACATTGCAAAGACTTATCGGCCGAAATTGAGAAATAAATTCAGGATGTGCGACTTTATAGATAAGGACTAACAAAGTCTCATTAACATCAGGTGGAATTGAAGCCCCATTCAAAATATCAATTATAAATCGACTAACATCATTTCCAATAATGTGCCATATTTTTTGATAAAAAATAGCTTGGAACCCATCAGTTCCTAGATCTTTAGAAGGAGCAATATTCAATAAGGCCTGAAAAATCTTAGCCTGAGTGAACGGCTTATCCAACTCCCGCAACAAACGGTCACCAATAGTAGGTGATCGCCCTTGCAGCAGTCGATTAATTAATGAGGAACCCTCTAATGAATAAAGATGCTGGAAAAACTCATTAGTCATATCCTTAAGCCTAGATGCATTTGTCTACTAGTCGCCAGATGGGCCCCTTAACTTCTTAACCATCAACTTGCTCCTCCGAACCACAACAGATAAATGATAAAAAAGAGTATTACGTTCCCCTGAAACTATCCAATCTTCTTTAGAATTTTGAAATCAAAATAATTCCTCCTTCCGAAGCACTTCCTCCAACTCTTGCCGCAGTTTTTGCTCAAGCTTGATTAAATGATTCCCTGCATAAGAGCCCAAAGCCCTCTGTATCCCATCAATAAGGCGGATTAAACATTTTTTTTAAGTAAAAATATTGCCAAAGCTATTAGTGTT
The DNA here is from genome assembly GCA_947857235.1 of Jatropha podagrica. NCBI lineage: Eukaryota > Viridiplantae > Streptophyta > Magnoliopsida > Malpighiales > Euphorbiaceae > Jatropha > Jatropha podagrica. The sequence goes on from CANUEP010224522.1 coordinate 930, forward strand.
CCAATGCTGTAAATCCACCGACACCTTCTTCAAAGCAGTAGGAACCATATCATGGCCATCCCAACTCTGCTTAGCAATATTCGAAAATTGGTTATGGGTTAGCCAGGCCAATTGCATTCGAAAGGGAGCAGGAAAGCAAATGCCATTACCATCCAAAGTAACCACTAATGGGATGTGATTCAAATGGAATTTAGGAGGGTGCACCACCGATGCATCTGGAAAGAGAAATCGCCATTCAGGAGAACACAATGAGCGATCTAATCTGGCCATTTTAAAATTAGAAAAGGTGAGGCCTCTACTCCATGTAAAAGGGTTACCATCATAACCTATATCAATGAGGGTTGAAGCAAAAATCCAATCAAGAAAGTCCTTAGCCCCAGTTGAGTTAAAACCAGAATACCCAACCTACTCCTCCTGGCTAATAACTGAGTTGCAATCACCCTATAATAACCATTCCTTGGGAAGATTAGAGCGCCTCAACTAGAAAGCACACCATAATCATTGCCGTAACGAAACTTGAGAACTAGCATAAACAAACCCCATGTTCCAAGAATAACCGGATCGAAGAGTCACTTGACACACTATAAACTAAGCATGCAAGTAGAGTAACTGTAGAGAAAAATTGGTATCTGACCATAGAACCTAAATGCCTCCACTGTAGCCTGTAGCCTCTACGAGAATCTAGTTGTCATACCCCAATCTACCGTAAACGTCATTAGCTGGATGGCCACTGATTTTGGGTTCCAACAAACAAAATATCTGGTTTATTCAACCTCCTATATTCAAAAAATGCACAAAGAAAGTTGGAAGATAAAGCCCCCTAACAATTCCAGGTTGTGATAATCATGAAAAAAAGAAAGAAGAAATAAAAGGAAACCCATACTAGCTTCCAAAGACAACACAACCAGAAAGCACAAACAACCAAATAACTCAATTAATTGCCCACGTTAGAGGTGGGTGGTCCACAATGGCCTCAGTCACTAACTCAGCAAAGGAAAGATTAGGGATTGGTAATTCATACGAAGGAGTAGCACGGACCACTGTATCCTCCTCTTTATCATTAGAAGCAACCATAAGATCCTCATTGGGGTTTGGATTAGAAGGGTGTGGGATGGAAGGATCTTTAAAGTGATTTAGAGGAAAAGAAGGATTGTTGATAAGGCCAACCAAACCAATCACTGTATCCTCACCTGACACCACCAGTTTTGTACCTTGCAAGTTCTGCTTTCCAGCAATAATGATCACATGTTCAACTTTAGAAGCAGCTCATTCTAATGAACCAGAGATGAAGCTCTTTGAATCCCTTAACTTTTGAGCAACTCCGAGGCCTAGATAGGGAACCCCCTCATGAGAATTAGTGATATTTTGAGCAAACCGTTGGGCTTGGACACCCTTAACCCCCTGCGTTACCCTAAGCTCAGCAAGGCCACCCATATCAATTATACTAGTTAACACATCATGAGGTACATTCATGGGAAATATATCTTCCTCAATGTGGAAAGAGTCATCAGCAGTTGCATCCACCAATTAGGCAAACCTATTACTAGTAGACTTGGATATCAACTTCCCCTTGCCCTTATCCCTATTACTACGGGTTAAATCAAGGCCATTAGGATTTGGTTTCCCATGTAGCGGGCAGTGGACTCTCCTTTTTGCCTTCCTAGCCAACATCCAATCCCTAAACGTCTCCACCACTACAGGATTAATTGGTTGGCACTCCAAAATTATATGGATATGTTTAGTGACGTCACACTATGATGCTTGGTCACCATCGACACTGTCCTCTGCCTATTGGTGGCCATTAATTCCCATCGAACATTGATCTTGGATATGCCCGTAACAACCACAGCCATATGCAAACCCTCATACTCTATCCGCCTTACCCGTCTTTGTAGCTTAAATTTTGATAATAGTGGCTTGGTCACATCAACCTACACACACATTCTAGTATAGTGACCCATGTTAACCAAATTAGTGTTAGTATTAATGCGTATTGGCTTTTCTATCTTCGCACCAATTGTCATAAGGAAGTCTTGGTCATAATATTCTACTGGTAAACACAGAAATTGAACCCAAACCCTCAAACTTTCAAGGGCAGCTGTGAACGAATCAAAGTCTAAATGCCACCATCTCATAGATAGGTAATGATCCACAATCATCCATGGACCCTCTAGTAACACATGATCATAGTCATTTGTGCTATTAAAACGAACAAGATAGAATCCATTATCTAGGGCTATAACTTCAAATGGAGAAATTGGCCGCCAAAGCTCTTTCAATCTCTTAAATAAATAGTTGAAACCTATGGACCGCCCAATGAGTTTAACAATAAGGGCATGCCTCCAAGGTCGACAAAGTCTCTGCTACTCAGCTTTCGTTACCTTAATCAACAGGCAAGTCTCATCCTCATCATCCGCTTTGGCCTCCTCTAGGTCATCCTCCATAATCGCATCCAAGTTAGGGTGTCGTAAAAGTGTATCACGGAAGGACCTACCCACTTCCTCCTGTGCATGTTCCCCAAATCCATGCAGATCACCATCTATATCTTTACACTTTCTACGATTACTGCGATTAACTATATCATCCTCTTCCATAGAAGCTCTATATTCTTGAGCGCTATCACATCGAGAGAGAGAGATTCATCCACGAGTCCTCTCTCCTAATTTTTTTAGATTCCCGATAAAATTACTTAGTAAATTAAAGATAAATAATTAATATTTTTAATAGAATGATAAACAAAAAGCAGCTAACAATATTAGTAAAGTAAACAAAAAAATAGGAAAAGAAAAAAATTTCAATTTATAATTTATAAATTTCATTATTTTAGATTTTTAATATAAAATAGTTAAGTCCCTTTGTAACAAAATTATAAATATAATTGATTTAATATTGGATTCAATCAAAACTTCTACAATAAAATTTTCATTCATAACTAAGATTGAATAGAACTTTTCAATTACAATTTTTAATCTACATTTGATTTAATATTAGTATTAAATATATATATATATATATATAATCTTGAAGCAATAAATATCTTTAAAAAGCTAAGTTGGCACTCCACTTTTTCAGGATTCAGTTTTTTTTTTTACAAATTTTTGAGTTTTTCTCTTTATTTTTTTATTTGATCATTTGAAACATAAGATTTAATAATATTTAATTTTTAATAATTTCGAATTACGATCTTTTATCATTATCATCGCTAACAAATTAAAGGAGAGTTTCAAATTCTAATTTTAAAATTTTAATTTCAGCTAAATTATCACCATCAGTTAGCGGATATATAAAATCAACATTATTTATTGTCCTCTCTCCTTCAATCTTCAGACTCATATTTTGGAGATTGACTTCATTAGCTTGCCAGCTAGCATTTTCATAAGACTGTTGTCTTATTATCCTTTGATAATGGAAAATCAATCATGACTGTTGCTTACCAACTCGCTCTGCAGAACCAATGGACTTTGAATTCCTATTTCAGAAAAGCAAGCAAGCTGACTTCTTTATTTTAAGTCTATATGCATGTAGTTTTAGGAGATGTTTCTTTTATTATAATTTTATATGGTTATCCTAAGATCATTTAATAATGTTAAGTTAATTGATTATTAATTTCGGAAGCTTTATTTGAAAATTTCTACTTTTGTTTCTTTTGGATGAAATTTTATTATTAAATAATGAATCATTTTTAAGTTGCTGGTGTGACTTCTACTGGCCGATTGAAGGTTTGGTGGTCTCCTCCCGAACGCGATCAGTTCAAATTAATTATTGCCCCTTCTATCTATGGGTCGCATGGATGTGATCGGTTTTGTCATTTATAATGTCATCGGTTGCAGGTTGTTGCCGATTTAGTTTGTATTTGATTCGGCCCAAGCAGAGGTTGAAGCAAAAATTTGAAGCAATAATTTTTGGAATGACTAATTCCTAAGAATTGGGTTTCTCCATTCTCAACATTGAATCAAATTCTCTTACGATGATTCAACATATTTCATCTTGTAATTTTTTGAAAAATGATTACTTTTGAAACTAAACTCCTTATTTTAGATTCTTATGTTTTTAAGTTAGCTTCTTTTAATTTAATACATGTTCCTAGGAAAGGCAATCAAATTGCCTGTGAACTATCTTAAGTTAGCTAAAATCCTTTAGATATTTGGATAGAGGATGTTCATCGTTCTATCCTCCTTTTGTTTCATTCAACATTGACCATTTCCTTTAATACATTACATTTTCTTTTAAAAAAAGAAAAATTCATTTATAGATGATAAAATTTGGTTGAATTGTATTTAATTTTATAAATTAATTTTAAATCTCAAATTTTTTCTTATGTAACATATAAAACTATAAAACTCTAAATTTCAAATTTATTTGTATCAATTAGTCATTTAATATTAAACTATAATCAGTATTTACATATTTTTAAATTTTTATATGTATCTTAGTTTTTTTTTATATATATCTTAGTTTCAACATCAGTGTAATAGTTTTATATATATATAGTAATGAAAATAATATTTTCAGTCTAAAATAGCTATTATACCAATCTATCCAGAAAATAGTATATATTTTTTCCTTATAAAATTTCATAATTAATGTAAAGAAATAATGGCTTCCAAAAGCCAATTAAATAAGGATATTGTTTACTTTAATCAGGAAAGCTTATAAAGAAAAAATGTATAACATATTTTGTATAATGTAATGTTGTATCATTGAAATATAAAAATTGAATTGGAGGTTTAGCTCAAATGATTTATATCTAAAATACTTACAATTATTTTTATTATTCATTTACTAAAAAGTTATCAATAAAATTTTTTTAAAACAAAATATAATGTGCAATAAACAGAACAACCCGCGCAATGCGCAAGACTTCATCTAGTATGTATATAATCCTGAAACAAAAATTATCATTGTGAAGCTTATTTGGCACCATCCTATTTCAACATTTCATTTTTTCTATTTTTAGTTTATTTGAGTTTTTTTCCTTGTCTTTATTGGACTATTTAAGGTTTATACATAGATAATCTCTTATCACCACAATAAGTTTCAAATTTTAATCAGCTATCATTATCATCATATCTTATCACCATATATTTCTAGCAACCTATAAAATCCACAGCCAGATTTACTATATATTTCACTGATTTTTGTACTTGAGGTATGGAGTATATATGAAATGACCCATATGTTATAAAATAATATAAAACTAGAGAGAAAAAAGAGAATGAATGGAGAATAAAGTATGAGAGAATATGAAAATATGTTTATTATTGATGAGAAGTCACATATATACAGTTACATAAATGGAACCCTAATAGAATTTTACACAAATCAAGAAGATAGAGTCCGAAATAATTAAGAATATATGCTTCTAGCTTATATAGGACATCCACTTATTTCATACCACTCCCCTTTGGATGTCTATTCTTCAAAAAATATGCATCGTTAAAACCTTACTAGAAAAATCTCGTGGGAAAAAAATCTTAGTGAAGGAATAATAGTATATTATTCTTTTCTTAAATATGTGTTGAAATACTACCTCACTAAAAATCTTTACTAGAAAAATCCAATGGGGAAAAAATTTGGTTAAAGAAAAAAGAATACAGCACCTATTTACTCCCCCTCATGATGATAAATCTTGACATCTTTAAGTTTATGCGATCTAATTTTGTGAATTAATTCTTCAAAACTTATGGTAGAAAACTTATAGTAGAAATAGTTAATATGTGGATGAGCAAATCAATATATAGTCACTTGAGTAGTTGAACTTCAAGATTATCATTTTTTTGTATATCATAAGCGAAGAAGAATTTTTATAAAATAAGATCTTATTTTCTTAAATATGTCATTTATTCAAGAGAGATGAGTGTACAAAATATTATCTCCATATAATATTGTAGGAATTTTTTCTCTAGAGAAGTAGACTGTAAGTACTATAAACAAACACATTCTTGTCATTTTTCATGAGTTGCTAAAATATCTGTATGGCTAAATGAAGTAGTAGAATGCTTCATCCCTTGAATTCCATAAAATAATTTTACCTCCATATATAAATGAACGACTTGATTATAATCTAACATTATGTTGATTTCATAAGTGACCTGTAGCCGATCAAAATTGATTTTCACATGTTAGTTATAATATAACTCATATATATCGTGCCATGAAAATGTCAAAATATATATTTAACTTCATTCAATTTCTTCATATCTAGGAAAAACTATATCTTACTAATAAAATTTATAAAAATCAAGTCAAGTATAAATAGCAAGATATACTAGCGCCCTTATTGCACTAAAATATCATACTTCAGGACTAAGAGTTCTTTATAATTTTCTCAAAGTGAAAAATGGTCATCTTTTTATTAAGTGACCCCACTTTTATTCACATAAAATCATTTGAATAACTTAGTCATATTATAAAATTACAAAAAAAATTTCATTTATAAAATGTTTGATCTTCAGACCGAGACAAAATTTTATATTTTCAATGTCTTTAATCTCGATCTCTTCTCTTAAAATTTATAAAAATCAATTCAAGTATGAGTAGTAAGATACATTAGCGCCCTTATTGCACTAACATATGCTACTTCAGGACCAAAAGTTTTTAATAATTTTCTCAAAGTGAAAAATGATGGTCATCTTCTTATCAAGTGACCCCACTATTATCCACATAAAATCATTTGAAAAACTTAATCATATATGTAGATTCATAGAAAAAATTTTATTTATAAAATGCTCGATCTTTAGGCTGAGATAATTCTATATTTTCAATGTTTTTCATCTCAACCTCTTCCCCCTCTTCCCTTAAGTAATTTTTAATATTTGGAAGCTCATCAGTAGTTTCAATAATGTTCACAAATCAAATAATGACAAATTTATATTCAAATATCTCTATAAAAATTTATGAATATATAATAGTATTATTAAAATATCATTTCAATAGATATTCACTAATCAAGAGATTACCTTACTCATAATAGTATATAAAGTAAATATAAAAATATGCTTCCAATAATAAAATATTATAAAAAAATATCATCATAAAATAATATAATATTTTTTTAACCATAAATATCATTAAGACAATTATACCATATGCATTGAGATTTGATTTTCATAAATTGTTAGACTAATCAAATATCATACTATAATTGTATCCACCGTATAAAGATAATTATCTTCATTATCAATGTCAATTTTTGCAGGAAAAAACATGTGCAACAAGTTTGCTTTATATCTCATGACCCCATTTCAATTTCGCCCTCTTGTCTTGAAAGTGCGCTTGAGCTCTTTCTTTCCTCGATGCATTGGAATAGTAATCAACATCTTTTTTTCACTAAGCACAAATATATATTTGTATTCTACTGGCTTGATATCTCTTGATGCCCATAAAATTTCAAATATTACTTTTCAATTAAATTTAAATGTCAGGTATACGTCGTTCTATTTTGGCAATCAATTTGATGTGTATATTCTCCAATAGACTAAACTCAGTATTTTATAAATATTATCAATATTTTTTTATATTGGTTCTATCTTGTCCTCACATGACATAATTTATAAAGATCTCATAATTTTCATTTATTTCAGGTATCTGAGTTTCTTTGGAAAACTTATTAGTCATGTCTAGGATCTCTTCTAAATTTTATTTTTCTAGAACTTGACCATCTTAAATATTTGTTCATTTTTTTTCATTTTTGGAACTAATCTACCGTGCTTCAGGCATGCCATAGATTCATTAACATAGGTAGTTTGTCCTTCAGTGACTTCAATTATAATAGGAGTAATTTACATCTAGTATGTAAGATTTAATTATCTCCTTTTAGATCAGTCAATATTTTTTGCAATTAATTTGTAATATTTTGCAAATGAATTATCTTTTAAACTTTTAAAACTGTCTTGTATGAGAATTAAGATATAATAATAATAATAATTCATTTTCAACTAATTTGTAATTCTAGCTGCTTATTTTCTTCTAAATCGGTATTCTTAACATTAGCAAATTTAGCATATATAATTTTCTTATTTGAAAGTTCTAAATATTTAATCATAGATTATACCCGATATATATTTTTAACCTCCTTTTGAGGACTTATCTTAGTGCATTGTGGTGGAGCAATTAGAAAATATACCGCACATTTAAAAATTTCTCAATAGGTAATGTTTCGTTCCTAATCCAAAACCAATTATAAAGGGAGAATTTATAATAATTTATTGACTTAATCGAGTAAATGCTACTACATATAATAACATGTCACTCTACAAAAATAGGAAGATTCGTTCTTATAGTAATTGTCTTGCAATTATTTTTTAGCAATAAATAAAAGCAATAACAAATTGCCTTAAATTATTTCAATTAATACATGTCATAATCATTAAACACCGATTAATAAATTCACCATCATTCTCAAGTAAATTATTTTAATAGTATAATTTGTAAATTATATTCTTAATCAAATTATTTGTGCAAATAATCATGCAACCTTTTGGTTGCATATTGATAATAATTTTTCCAAACTTCAAGTTTCAAGTTAATAATAATTATGTAACTATCTTTTGGATGTATCTATAATATATCAAAAGAAATTCATCTATAATTTTCTTTTATAGATTCTAGAAAATACAAACAGTTCAATTTGAACTCTTGGTGATTGCTTAACATTTAATTTGTTTGAGAACAAACTAAACATTAAAAATTCATTACAGTTAAAGAAACTTCTGGTTCTTCAATAAACATTCTTATAAGGATCAAAATTTTCTTTTTACATCATTATTGATTGGGATAATCTAACCGATCATGCCAAATAATAAAGTATTTAGATTTGCAAATTTCTAGTTTACAACTATATTTATTTAAATCATTACAAATTTTAATGAATATATTTGAAATAATGCATTATGCATAAAATCCATTCCTCTAGGTAGTAACACTTGCTCCTTCGGAGCTTTTAAATATGTTTACTACCCAAGCCAAATTTCTCTTTCAATATTTTGATGTACAACAAGTGCATACCAATATTTATTATGTCACCTTATTTGTAGCACTTTTGGTGCTAAAATTTATTCGTATTACTTATGTTGCTAGCATAATTGCTAAGATCATTATTTCAAATATAATCTTATTGATATTCTCAATGACAAGTATATCTTTGTCATTATTCACACCCACGTCCATTTATTGCATTTACTTCAAGAAATATTTTATGTCTAGTTAGGCGGTTTCATTATCGCCACACTATTATATATGGTTCTATTCACTTTAGGGAATATAGTAGATCCAGTTGGACAAGCTTTATAATTTTAATTAGCAGCTTAATAATAAAAGGATATGAATTAAATCCAAAGTTTATCACAAAATCTTTTCTCTCAATATTGCTACTTTAGGAGCATTTTCGAGGTATAAGTGTCATTTACAATTTTAAATCAAGAGTTAATATAAGCTCCAAAAATAATAACAATAATATCTTAATCATATTTAAGAAATAAATCAATTCATTCTCATAAATTTGTATAATATGGATAATATATGCTAATATAGCAATAATTATAACAATAGGATAATAACCTCGATACTGCAAAATTAAAATAACTTACAGTTTTGTAAGCTTTGCAAAGCATTCCAAAGAACAAAAAAATGTTTAATTATCAAATATGCAATAAAAGAGAATTATTATCTTGGCAATATTTTGATTAGATCTTGATTTCTAAGATTTACAGCAACTAAATGTATTTCAAGATCCAATGTCAACAATTAACAATTCTTGCCCATAAACAAAGATTTTATTTAAAAAAAAACAAAAAAAAAGACCAAATCAGATATTGAATCAGCAAAAAAGATAAATCAATAAAATTTCATGGCTTTATCAACCTATTGCTTTCAATAAAACAATTAATTATAGTTTTGGATGTTCACAATAATTGTGGAAAAAATTATTCTTTTCAATTTTATTATTTTCTTTTAAATAATCAATTATTATTGAAAAAATTAAACATATAAATAAAATTATAAAAGAACACAAATTGAAATACATCAAATCTAATTTTGGTTGTCGCGAATCACAAGTTATCATCTTTTTAAGCGATTTGATCAAGAGATTTTTCTTTAAACGATTTGCGATTTGATCAAAAGGAGTATAGAACAATAATGGTAGAAAAAAATGGTATTGATAACGTGTTATATATGATATAATAATATAAAATTAGAGAAAAGAAAAGAGAAGAAATAGAGAGTAAAGTATGTGAGAAAATAGATTTTGGCCCATAGAGGACATCGACTTATTTCATAACAATGTAAATTTATTTATAAAGATTTTTCATTTAAAAATTTAATCTTAAATTCTAACGGATGATATTTAGTAAAAAAAATAATTTTTCCATGCTAAAAATTGAACTTGAAAACCAAATTTAAATCCTCAAACGAAAGAACCAATCAAAACCATTCCAAAACCACTATAAGCCAAAGGAAAATCAATCAATTATGTTTTAAGTTTATGCAATCAATTAAAAAAAGGATTTGAGCGCTAACATATTGCTAAATAAACAATTATACCTTAAAAATTATATATTTAGATAGATAGACAGATAATATGTCAAGTAAGTCCGTAATTATTATGTTGCAGTTATCAGTTGCTCTTATTTCCTAATTTGAATTATTAGTTATTGTTTTTACAATTTAATTTTAATTTTATTAATGAAGAATATGAATGGATTCACTCAAATCAATGTATTTAGTTAGTTTTGATGAAAGATTATGTGAAATGTAAGTAGTAAAATTAGCTATTAATAAAAAACTATTTTAATTATTGTGAACACTCAATTTTTTCAGGCTCAAAAGCCTATTTTCCCGGACTGCAAACAGCCCGGCCGGACCAAAGGCCATCTTGGGAGTTCATCAGAAATATACCAATATGGTACTTGAAACGTCCAAAAAATTACGAGGATCGCAGAACTGGTCCCGGAATATTTTTTGGAGGTCCGGAACTCCCGAAAAACCCTCTGGAAGTGAAAAAGAGAGAGAAAACGGGGCACGCCCGCCGTCCGCGGCGGTAGCGACCGCCGTCCGCGGCGGTAGCGACCGCCG
>CANUEP010224584.1:0-26572 GCA_947857235.1 Jatropha podagrica
GTTTTGAATTGTATTTTAAGTGTATATTTTGAAAAAGGAAAGCTTTGAATGTTATAAGTATGATTTTGGTTTTGAACATAAGAGAACTTAATGAGTATTTACAAGTTGTAAGTTAAGTGATTTTGAAATGATAAGTATTAACTTAATGACTAAGGAACTATTTATAAGAAATAAGATCATTTGTGAAAGAATGGATTTATTTTGGGCTCTACTATGCATGATTGAAATGTAGTATGATTAGATTGATTTCGATATGTGAGCATGCTCGGTTATCAGTCCATTCTATTTTGTGGAGCTATGATCATATGCTAGGGTTGTCAAACATTATGAATAGGCAGACACGCTTATTATATGATAGGGGTTGCACTTCCACAAGCCACGATTATGTGATGGGGGTGGCGCTTCCATAGGCCACGATTGTGTGATGGGGGTGGCGTTTTCACTGGCCATGATCGAATCTGCTTACGTTCATTCTGTTTTAGTACGAGCATTAACTAAGAACGCAATCTTATTTTGTTAAAAAGGAATCGGAGATATATTTGTATTTATGGAATTTTTCTTACAATTGGAAGATCAAGGTTTTATTTATGTTTTTAAGATGATTTTTATGCTTTGAAGCATTTTTCATTATATTTGGAAATTTTATGAAAATATTTCTAACGTATACATATTTTATGACTTTGAAATAGTTTGTTATGATTTACATAATTTGATATTTTTATATGATTTAGGGGTTTAAATTTCATCATTTGAGTATATTGCTTAGGCAACATTTATTATATTTTCATTTATATATTATTTAGCACAACTGAGTGATATACTCAGTGCGTCGATTTCTATCACGCACAGGTTAAGGACAATGGGTGCTACATAAGGATTGGAGGCTTAGCATGAGAGAAGGAAAGTTTATCTTGGGTAGGACATGTATAGGGTGTATTATGGCATGTATAACAATATTATAAGAGATTGAATTATATATATTGAGTTTGTAAATTAATGAGATTTATGATTAATTAAGAAGTTTTATCTTATTGTGAATTTTTGGTGTGCAATTATTTATAATTAATTCTTCGAATGAATGATAATATAATATGATAGAACCTATATTGATTGATGGGAGTATTTAGAAGTGCCGTTTGATTTATTGTATTAATTTGGAGTTTGGGGTTTGGAAGAATTAATATTGAAAGTGTTTTAGTTTACTTTGTGTGGCAAGTAAATTTTTAGGGAAAACTCTTACAGATTTTCCGTAAGAATTTCCTAAAGCTCTTAAATAAAAAAATAATATTATATTACTTGCCTCCTTATGAAAACTTAGTCACTTCTAATACATGATCTGGAATTAGTTAGTAAGATAAGACAGTGCTCCAACATCGAATGTGGCATTCATCGCCCAGTCCTTCAAGATTAGGCGGTGGGTGTTACAAAGCGTGCTCGCTTGATAGAAATCTTAGGATTGGTAACCTCTTGGAAAGTTTCCCATTTTACCTGCCGAACAAAATCATGCGAGTCTTGCTGATCCAGTATGGGATGGAACTAACTTGATCCAAAGCAGACAATTCCTCTGGTAGTTGGAGTTAGGGTGTGACAATTTGGTATCAGAGTCATTCCCCTTCAAGTAGATGTATGTTTTGAGGATGAACCATGAGGATGCTAGTTGGTCTGTGACATCTCGACCCGGCAAAGCAATCCCAAGAGGGCGGGTAGAGTAAGAGCTCCTGGCAGGCCTCTAGGATGGCAGGTTAGCTAAAGTAGTGGAATGCAAGATACATAAATGAATCGGATCATATATCAAAAGAGAAAAACTAATCATCAGAGGCGCCTTTTGGTGGAATAGCTGGAGAGTTGGAAGAACTCCAGGGTTAAGCATGCTCGCTTTATAGAAATCTTAGGATGGGTAACCTCCTTGCATGTTTCCCATTTTACATGTAAGACAAGACCGTGCGAGTCTTCCGATCTAGTATGGGATGGAACTAGCTTGATCCAAAGTGGACAATTCCTCCAGTGGTTGGAGTCAGGGCATGACACAAAAAGTCTTTATTTAATTTGTTCAAACGCGAGTTGGCACTTGTCATTCTACCTAGTGGTGAGCAAACTTTGGAAAAAATTAAAAATCGAAAATTGAATCGAATCGAACCAATTTATTTTCAATTTTGGGTTTGGTTATTTGGTCTTTAGATTCGATTTCGGTTAAAAATTTTAATATTTTCGATTTTCAATTTTTGGATCGGTTATTCCAAAATATTTATTTTCTAAGTAAGACCAAACCATTTTGACCGAACCAATGCCTACCAAATCGAATCGAACTGACCAGTTTGTTTGGTTTCCAAAATTATTTCAGTTTGGTTCGGTTTCAAAGAAATCCATTTTCGATTTTTGATTTTTGGTTTTTGTAGCACGGTTCGGTTCAGAACTAAACCACCTATTTGCACACCCCTAATTCTATCTAAAACCTCTCAACTATTTCAATGTTTGATAAAAGGGCATGCATCTTTTAGGTAAGTAGGAGATGAATCGTCCTAGTGCAGTTTTTCGACCATTCAACTATTGTACCTCATGAATGCTTATGAGTGATTGCATTTCCAAAATCGCCTTAATTTTCTTAATGTTGGCCTCTATTCCTCTTTGAAATATCATAAAGCCTAAAAACTTCCTAGCTTTTACTTCAAAAGTGCACTTTTCTGAGTTGAGCTTCATGTTGAATTTATTCAGGATTTTGAATGCTTCTTGTAAATCTCTAAGATGGTCAGCAGCTCAAATACTCTTTATTATCATGTCATCCACAAAGACTTCTACAATTCACCTGATTCGATCCTTGAATATGCTGTTAACTAGACTCCGATATGTTGTCTGTTGGTTGCAGTCTCTGGATTAGAGAGTACATTCGCGTTTTGTAAGTATATGGGTCGTACAAGTAGTAAAAAAGATTCTCATCCCATAGAGATTGGGGAATACACTATTAATTTGTTATATTTGACAATTATTAGGAAGATCGAAATTAAATGGGGTTTGAACTAAACTAAGAGGCAATTAAATTAAATAAATTATAACTAAAATAAGCAAGTGGAAATAATCAAAAGATAAATTCAGTAAATAATTATAGAGTTGGTCTAGTTATGGGTCTCTATTTATTCTTGTGCAAACTCTAAATAATTAATTTATGGAGTCCAAAATCCTCTTTCGAGTTCAAATGGAGCACTACAACCATATGACGTCTACTGTCGTAGCCTATTATGGTTAAAAAGTTACGCCAATTCCTGAAGGAGAACTAATCTAAAGTATCCAAAATCCTCTTTCGAGCTCAAACAAACTATTAAAATTATGCATTTCTACTCTTGTAGCCTAATATAATTTTAATTTTTAATTCATTAATCTGGTGTTAATTCTTTTACTCTCAGAGAATCTAGCCTATTTCTAGATCTAAAAAGAAATTCTAGGTTTAATATGCAAGATAAGACCTAATTTGGCAACCTTTCAATCTGTTCAAATAGATCTAACATCATGCAAATATGGGATCGTGACATATTCACAGGCATTAATTTCAACATATTAAATCATGAATTAAACATACAACATAAATTAAATCATTCAAAGTTGCATTTTAAATTAATAGATAAATCTCAGAACTAGATCTAAATATTTAGCCTAGCATTATTACAAATAAATCAGGGCAAATAAAGTTCACAATTGAATAAAAGCCATAAATAACAAACTTGGGTTTTTTTTTATTGGTCGCCCAAGAATTCCACGTCCAAGGCTTGATCTGTCGCTCCTTTCCTCTTCTTTTGTATTTATATCAATACTAACTAAACCTATTGACTCCCTCTCTTATTTTTTCTTTGCTGAAGTTGTGATTGGCCACTTAATTTCTCCGCTGCTTCCTTGCGACAACAAGTGCCAAAGAGCCACAAAAGATTGCTAAGTGTTCAAACCTTTTGATCTCTTTCATTCTCCTTTATATAGACTTTTCTTCCTTGCTCCTCATTGGGCCACATCATCTCCTTGTCCACTTGATCAACTTGCATCTGCAAAGGCTGTCTCCACCACCCATGTGAAAAAAAGAAATAATCAAATGTATTTGAATTAGGTACAGTGCTTCTTCAAAACGTTGCAGTTTTAGTTCAAGTGGTCTGTCAAAAGATCATTTCGAAGGTTCTCTTGTTTGGTCCAGGTTCTTCGACGTTGCTGTCTTCTTTTCTTTGGCTGATAGGTGAAGTTTTTTATTAGCCTTATTTCTTCAAATCTCTATGTCTACTTGCACAACTTAAGCCTGCCAAGCTGCTCTCCACCATGCAAAAAGTAATATAAAATATTAGAGGAGGATGCTGACAATGCTAAATTCAATGCTTCTGTCAAAATTATAATGTTTCAATCCAAACGATTTGGCAAGAGGTCGTTTTGTAGCTCACTTTGTGCTTGGTTCTCAACTGTCCACGCTGATCAACTTTTCACCATTCTTTCTTTTTTGAATTTTTGAACGGTCGACAAGGGCTTCTTAGGCTTTTCAAAGACATGGCTTAGGCCTTAATATTTACAAGGCTTTAATAGCCTTGTTTGCCTTGGTTTGATGCCAAATGGATTATATGTGGTCCATTTTTACTCAAAATATTAAATGTTAGTGTAGTCTATATGATAATTTAATAAAGAGAGAAAATCATGTAAAATGGATTTTTATTTCTATTTTAATATTCAAAATGAAGCTAAATTTAACTAAAATAATTGGTAAAAATACATGCTTTTTTTTTGTTATCAAAATCTCCCACACTTGAACTTTTGCTTGTCCCTAAGCAATGAAAAATGTCCTGCATACAATTAATGAAAAATCTCAGCTCAATTCACACTAACATACGAAATTCAAGGTAAATTTCAAGTGAGAGATTAATCAATCCTAAAATTCTATCATACTCAAAGAAGTATTTGACATACTCAACTAAGATCATGTTCCTTTTAGCAAGTTCTCACACATTTACTTTAGTCATGTGGAAATAAATGAACTTAGAAAGATAAAAACATGCCTTTAGGAAAAAATGTGTGCTAGATGTATAGACAATTAGATATATGGTTGAATTTCCAAATCTCATAGGCAAATTTCATAACACTTTCTCTACTAATAAAGGAAACACAACTTCAAGTAATCAACAAGTCTTTGTAGGGTTGTAACGGGGTAAAGGGGATTAATATGGGTTAATATCAAATACAAGTTTTAAATAAGGCTTAAAGTGAGAAATTATTCTTTTGATTTTCGAAGTTTGAAAGATAAGGAAGATTTTGACTATTGCATTCGAGCACCAAAAGTTCTTTTCCTTTGCTTCTTATCTTTCTTTCTCCTTTTCTTTCTCCCTTTATTTTTGCATTTTCTCTCCTTTTTTATATGCTAGGAGATCTTTAGAGAAAGCAAAATACAAATATCTTTTGTGTACTTGTCCCTTCTTAATGGTGTCCCATTTGCTAATTGAGATTATTAGACTTCTTAATATAGTTTTCTAGCAAATGGTTCTTTATGGTCTCATTTGTTCTTTTATTTGAACTTCTTACACTTGAATAGACCATCTTACGTAACTTTTTAGAGAAGGAAAATGCTCTTATATAGTGTAGTTCAATCTCCTTAAGTTTGCTACTTAAAAGAAATAATTTTCTCAAGGGTGATAGTCAAAAAAGGCTTTTTAGGTTTTGGCTCTTTATATGGATTATTTTTGAAAGAAAATGAATAAGAGTCTCAAAGGGACTCATAAGGGTTAAATTATAAAGGGTAGGATGGAAGGTTAATGTGGTTAAATTCAAAAAAAGTGCCTGAATTATATTCCTATAACTTTGAAAACCTTAAAATTTTGCTTCGAAAGTCTTGGAAAATTTTGTTATAGGATTTGTGTCTAACATCTTTTGCACATAGTTTCCCTTAGGCAAAATGTATTCTACCCATGTACCATCTAGTTTCAACAATTATGAAGGTAAATAGCAAGTTTCGGTCCTTAAAGTACAATTCCGAAGTGAGTGATTTTACACTTAAATGAGAAGGCTCAAGGATTTGACCATTCTCATTCTTAAAAGAGACAAATAATTTAATATTCAAGAGCAAATTTGAGCTGTTTTGAAAATAATTTTAGGCATATTTAGCAAAGTGTTCTATTTCTCAATATGTAACATTAAATCAACAAGCAGAAGAATGCATCGTGAGTTTTTGAAATTTTATAGCGACAATTTCAAAAGAAAAATCCATAAAAGTAACAGAAAAGGTATGATGCCGAAATGACCTGCGAGAAGCTCTGTTGGGAGATCATTCCAAATGAAAATGATAAAGATTATGCAGTTTGAGCGTACCTCCCACACTTAGATTCAACATTGTCCTCAATGTAGACATCAATCCTGTTGGTATACTTAAGTTCAAACAAAACTCAAAAAAATATCAAGGTGAGCATCAATCAATCCATAAACAACAAATGAATTCATGCATGTACATAACATAAAATAATCAAAAGAAAATGAAATAAGAACAATGATTAACAAAGAACTAAAGATAATAAAAGTTAGATGCTAAATTAAAAAGATAACAATAAAACTTAAAAAGGGAAAATAACATACACAGAAAACCACAAAAACATAATTGGAAATTAAAATGAAAAGTGTTGAAATCCTAAAATAAAACATAAAAAATCGCAAAGAGATGGCGAGTCATCTAAATCAGGCAGGAGGCGGAGGATGGTGTCGATTAGTTGTGAATGCTTTCCTCAATGCGTTGTAAGCACTCTAAGACATGACGTTAGAAAAATGAAGGCAGAAGAGACTCTACTAGATCATTTGGCAGGTCATTTCTATTGGCAATAAGGCCACTGGTAAGGCTCTGCATTGCAATGCCATTTTAAGGGACCGCGAGTTGTTCTCCATTTCTATTGATTAGGACCAAGACTCCATTGCGTTTCTTGAGTAAGCCCATATAAATGAGAGTTTTGCAATTGATGCTATCGACCAGAGCTAACGGCTCAAAGGGTGGGTCATCAAGGGTGAAAAGGTTCAAACTACGTGCAATGGCAGTTACAAACTTGCCAAAAGCAATGACTCCCTTTTGGCAAAAAGCAATGTGAAACATGTGGTCGATAATCTAAGTGGCAGGGGAAATTTTCTAGTTGCAATGAAAAGCAGAGAGAAAGAACAACTCTTTAGTGGAGACATGTCCTTGACTTTTGCCTCGGGCAAAAACAGTGTTAGCAAGGAATCGATGAATAATTTGTAAAACAACATTATCGATTTCATTAGATTTAGCCTATTCGTCAGTAAAACTATGGACTCGATAAGAAAGTTCATTCCAACCTAACTCGGGGTTAAAATCAGAGGGTATGGTTTTTAAACCATTTTCGCAATTGGTGAAACCCAAGTGATAATTAAGGGTATCATAAGTAAGGGCAATGTCTGTTCCCAACAAATGAAAAGCTATGGCTAGAAATTTTTGGATTTTTATTTTCCTCAGGGAACTTAGAAACTAAAGAGTAAGCTCTTTGAAGGAGGGAAATTGATTTGCCATAAAAATTTTCCCATCTTATTGCTTGAAATAGAGCACATAAAGGGGAATCAAGGGATAAAGAGGAGAAGGCATTGAGGTTTAGGTACCTAGCGGAGGTGAAGCTTCTACACTTAAGCTTCTCGTACAAACACTGTCGGCGGCGTTGTCATCGTTCAAGACGAGCCGCTTGTCGTTCTTCTTTAGTGACAACATGCTTTCTCTTTTTGGAGGTGGAATGTTCAATTGCTAGGGGAGGAGATTATGGGGATGATGGAGCTTTTTCGAGTGAACGTGATGGTTGAGGTGAAGGTTAGCGTGGAGGAGACGGTGGTCTATGGGATCGGGTCCAGCATACTATGAGCTGATCTGTGGGAACACTGGGGAGCTTGACTCTGGCCATGGAATGGTGTTGCAATGTGGGGAGGAAGGGTGAAACGATGTGAAAGGGGTGGTTTATGGTGGGCGTTTGGGGTTGGTGGAAAATGGTGATTGTGGAGTGATTTTAGGGAAATTTGAATTGAATTTGGGATTGTGGTGGTTGGGGTTTAATTGAAAGGGGTTAGGGTTTAGAAGAGGGGTGGTAAAAATGGGTTTTGGAGTTAGGCTTATGGTTTTATGAAAAGAGAAAGAGGGTTTAGGTTAAAAGAGTTAGTGGGCTTTAATGAAAAAGAAATAGGCTAGTGTGGGTTAGTTCGGGTAGAGACCCATGGCTAAAAATTGAAGAGTGGGCTTTAAAGTCCACGTTTCAAATGGAAGGATTTGCGCTAGTTCGAAACAAATGTTGAGAAGGTCATTTTGCTAATCGTTTCGAACTGATAATCCAAAATTGGCTCATCTTAAGAAAAAGAAATTATGAAGCCATTTTTACCATTATATTGATGCATTTTATTGGAGATAAATGAGAAAATAAATCACAAAAATTATGAGAAAATGATTTTTTTTAGCAAAATAAGGTCTAGCAAATATATACATGGACCATGCCCTACGTTTCATCTAAGCAAAAGGTAACTAAAGAGTGTGAAGGGCAGTGATATTAGTCAAGGAAGGGTGGGGACTCTAGGGTTTAACCTTTGGGAATCTATGAGTTGGTGCATAAGAACTAATAGGCGATCAATCTTAGCTTCCACACCTTCTAAACGGATGATAGTGGCATTGTTGGAGCTAGTCGAAGGGTGAACATCTCCATGTATGATAGGAATGGTACATTCAATTTCCATTGGTAGGTCATCTTCAGGTTCCTCTTCTTCCTCTAAATGTTTTGGTGGTTGACTGAATGTGCCATGCATGGCCATCTCATCTTTTGATTCTTCTTCTTTTGTAGTTTTGTCGCTCACTACTTCAACTTACGATATTTCTGTAGCCATATCTGTAACACCCACCGCCCAATCTTGAAGAACCAGACAACGGATGTCACATTCGGTGCCGGAGCACCAACTTATTATACCTGATGAACCCGAAATAGACATTAGAAGTGGCACAGTTTCCATAAGGAGGCAAGTAATATTTTGATAATTTTTTTTTTGATAAATAAAAACATAGGGAAATCCCTATCAAAAAAATTCGCAAGAGTTTCCCCTAAAAATCGACTTGCCACACAAAGAAAACAAAGCACTTCCAATGTTCAATCCTCCAAACCTCAATTCCAAATTATTATATCAAGTCGCACAACACTTCTAAACAGATAATGTCAAGTCATCTTATTATATAATTAACCATTCCAGAAAATATATACCATCGTTCATACATCATTCATGAAATCAAATAATAATACTTAATCGGCCACCGATTTCATTAGTTATAATTACAATATTTACAACCTCAAAATTTGTTATAATAAATTCATACATGCCATTATTCACCTTATAAACATATCTTATCCAAAATTAATACTTCTACTCTGATGCTACCTCTCCGATCTTCGCGTAGAACCCACAGCTCATAACCTGCGCGTGATAAAAATCATCGCGCTGAGTGGAAGACTCAATGGTGCTAAATAACCAATAGTTTAAAATATCTAAGGAACACCAAATAAATAATTTTAAGACAATACATTTTTTTAAACACCGAAATCGTATTAATTAAATCCAAATATTTGAAAGATCACAAGAAATTTACACTTAAAAATTTATATCAACTCAAAATAAATAAGAAAATATCGTAAATGCCAATATGTTTTTCGATTTCAATATAATAAATTAAAATTCTCATTTTCATTTTATCTAAAGCTCATACTGATACCGAAAGAATGTAAGTAGAATCGATCTTAGCCTGTAAAAGCACCACCCACCAATCACATAATCTTGGCCAGTTAAAGCGCCACCTACCAATCACACAATCGTGGTTTGTGAAAACGCCACCCACCAATCAGACAACCGTGACCTGAGGCCTCCGTGGTCTATGCAAGCACCATAATAATAAGCGTGTCTGCCTATTTATAAGGGTTAATAACCCTAGCATATGATCATAGCTCCACTAATAATACGGGCTAATAACCCAAGCATGCTCATATATCACAATAATCTCATCGTACCACATGTCAATCACGTATGGTAGAGCTTAGAATAATTAAATTCTTCCATAAATAGTCTCATATCTCCTTCGCCATTTCTTATTCAAAAACATTTTAAAATTAACACTTATTATTTCAAAATCACTTAACTTACAACTTGCAAAATCCAACAAAATCAATACATGTTTCAAGCAAAAACCTTTCTTTCATAATGCCTCCATTAAAAGTACTAATTATCAACTTAAAATTGCTCTTTAAAATCATTAAATCCATTTCTCAAACAAGTAACCATAAAACTCATTTAATACTTTAAAAACCTTCTTTAAGTCTTACTAAAATGTTTAAACACCAAAATTCAAAAGAGAAATCTTAACCACCAACAAATTACTTAATAAAAACCTTATTAAAGTTTAAATCAAGCATAGAAATCACAAATAGCATGGTGTCCTTCACCAAACAAGGGTTCGGCCAACCATCGGGAATGAAGGGGAAATGGTTTCTTTCCAAATTAATTCCATAAACCTAACCTTTGCTGTGTTCTCAGGGTATAACTGAAGTTGTAGGACTTAAAATTGAGTGAAACTTAATTCCTTAGAAATATAAGACAAAATGATACAAATTTCATGAAGGGACCATAGTCCAGATCATTTTCTAAGAGGGTGATAGAAACCCAAGAACACAGACCAACAATCCAACATGATTCCGCACAACTAGTTTTGGTATAAAAATCATAAGTTGAGATATATGTATTCAAATTGAACACGAGAGGATGATTTAGAAAGATAAGAAGTAGAATTACAACTTTTACGAAGAATAGAATATATTATCTTATCATTTTAGTGGCCCAAAGGGACAGTCAATTTGGATATACAAGTGAGATGCCATAACAGAAACAGTTTTGGTATTTAAATTATAGATTGAGCTACAAGTATTGGAATTGAACATAAGAGGATGTTTTGGAAAGTTGAGAAACAGAGCTATGACTTTCATGAAGAAGTCAAAAGCAAATGAAAATTATAAGAGGGTCGACAATGACTTCCAGTCCACCCTAAGTACACCTCTAACATCAAAATTCATCAAAAATTTAAAATTTAAAACTTAAGAGAATGAAAGGGAAACTAGAATATTATTGCACTAACCTCTTTTTCAAGCTTAAACAAGCTTAAAAACTCTATCCTTGGGCTTTCTCCTTGCCTTTGGTGGAGGGTTCACCAATATCTTCAAAGTAGAGAAAGAGCTAATTAAAATAAAAATTAACACTAAAAAAGAAAAGAGCTTGGCTTAATGCATGAATTCCATGGCTAATCCTAGAATTAGACTTAATCAATCACAAAACCCAAAAAGTACAACTTACCTCCTTTAATGGCAACTCCAAAACCAAAGCTTAGAAACTCTAAATTCAAGCTTCTACTACTTAATTCTCAAGATTTAATCAAAATCCTATGATTTAATTAGGTGATTTAGTGGTATTTGGAGGCAGGAAAATGAAAGAAAAATGGAGGAAGAAGGAAGAAGAAGTTGGCATGGAGGAAGAAGAAGGGAGGAGAGAGAAAGTGTTGGTGATTTAAGTAGTAAAGTCAAAGTTTGCTTCTCATTTTATGCTAAATCAATTGCCAAGATCAAGTCCTAGGTAATCTCATCCAATGGCTCTAATTATTCCTCAAATAATTCATTTCTAAATATTATTTAACTCCACAAATTAATTAAATTAACTTTCCAAAAAATAATTCACCATTTATTCCTTAACATACCACAATAAAAAATAATATTCACTAGTTGCCGCAATTCTCTAAAAATATTCATGAAATATTCTCTACCCATCTAAATCATGCAAACATGCTCCAAAAATATTAATTAACATACTAGACACATGTAGTAATTTTTTCAGCCGAAATAATACCATGTCTCGGACCGATGGTACTATTCACAAACTGGTAAATCACTATTGCTAACACTAAAAAAGACACTGGAAAATAGTCCGTTACAATATCACTCGTTTCCTCACCTACACATGCTATGGGATCTCCTTCTAAGTCACCATTCTTAGCTAAAAAGTAAAAATATCCCTCATGTCTAGTGACTAGTTTCATATTAACAAGTAAGTTCATGGTGAATTTCTCTTTTTTAATATTTCCAATATGGCGTTCTGCATATCCATCATCAAACACATTGAAACCCATGGCTATTCAGTAACAATACCTCCAATAACTAGAGTGTAATGAGAGACTTGGTGAAGTTTAACAAAGTGTTTACACAAAAATAATGCTACATTTACTTTAAGTCCATTATATGCTACCCATATAAGAAAAAGCTCCTCCTCAATTATCCTTCTTGTATGTCGATGTTGACTCAAAAGAATTTTGGATAAAAAGCGGTGAAGGATCCTAAGAGGTTTGCTTCTTAAAGCATTGGTTGTGTAGGTGGTCGTAAATGGTGAATTTTCTCCTGATAACAAAAGCCAAGCATCTTTCTCATTATATCCTGTAGGTGGCTCTCTAAGACCATCAACGGGGGTTCCTAAGAGGCGGTTTATTAATTGAATGGTGGTGAGATATTGAGTGAAATTCATTTCAAAACCAATCTAGCCAAAGACATCAGGGTGCTCATGGTCATACTCAAATATAAAAGTGGAAATGAATTCCAACGTTAACCTTCTATAAGTTCCGTACCTAATTGAAAATAAGGTTTTTTATCCAATTCTCTCTAAAACACCAATGAATTCGTCTTTAATCCTAATTCTTTCTAAGAGTTTCTTAGTAAAATACCTAGTTGGCAGCACGGGTCTCCATGAGTGAGCAAGAGGAATTCTCATGGTGGTGGAAGTTGACTTGGTTTTTGCAGTTGGAATGGCTGGTCCAGCGGGTTGGAGGTACTTGGTGGGGAAGATTTGTGTCGACGCTTCTAGACAAGGCTTGGAGAAGAAGCTCGACACGGAGGCATTGTGATAAAGACTAATGGAATGTAATTGCTGGAATTATTTGAAAAGGAGAAGGGAAAGAAGAGTGTTGTTGGGTTCTATGATTTCTTCAAAATTTCTAAAGAAAGAGAAACTAAGTGACGTTCATGGTTTTTGAATGGAACGTTTTTGCATATGAAGTTTGTATAAATACCATGCAAAAAGAATTTTAGAAGAGGTGAGTGGAGTGTTTAATGTGAGGTTGCATGCTGGAACAAGTGTCCATTAATTGGAAAAGAAAAATTGACACATTGCACTTAAGTGAATACAAAATGCACACCTGGAAAGCAGCTTTGTACAATTGTTACTGGTATTCATTTTATACCCCATGACATCAGCTGTAACGCCCTGACTCCAACCACCAGAGGAATTGTCCGCTTTGGATCAAGCCAGTTCCATTCCATACTAGATCGGCAAGACAAGCACAGTTTTGTCCCGCAGGTGAAATGAGAACTTCCCAGGAGGTCACCCATCCTAGGATTCTATCAAGCGAGCACGCTTACCCTAGAGTTCTTCCAACTCTCCAGCCATTTCACCAAAAGGCACCTCTGATGATTAGTTACCCTCTTTTTGATATATGATGTGATTCATTCCTGTGTCTTGCATTCCACGACCCTATCTAGCCTGTCACCCTAGAAGCTCGCCAGGAGCCATGCTCTACCCGCCCTCTTAGGATCGCTTTGCTGGATTCGGATGTCAGAGACCAAGTCAACAAAATTAATGTTGCTAATTCACGACATGTTGACAAGTGTATGGCTTGGATCAAGTCAAGGTATTCTAATCCAAAGGCTCTAATTATTCACCAACTATTTATCCTTTAATTATTATTTAACTCCACCAATTAATTAACTTAACTCCATAAAAATAATTCCTCAATTTTCCTTAATACACTACACTAGAAAATACTATTCATTAAATACTTAAACTCTCCAAAAATATTCACGAAATATTCTCCATCGACTTCAATTATATAAAAATACTCCAAAAATATTAAATAAAATATTAAGCATCAATAGTAATTTTTTCAGACCAAAATAATACAAAGTTCCGGACCGATGTTATTATTCACAGACCGGTAATCTACTATTCACCAATAATTTATTATTTACTTTGTCATGAAAATTTATATCTTAACTTTAATTAATTTAGACCAATCACATAAAATTTAATTAACTCCACAAATATTAATTATGCTTAATATCATCATCGGGTCCAAATAAAATATTATTTTTCTCTCTAGTGATACCATTCATGACACGCTTAACCTTAGAGTTCTTCTGACTCTCCAGCCATTCAACAAAAAGGCGCCTCTGATGATTAGTTTCCCCCTTTTCAATATATGCTTCGATTCATTCTTGTGTCCCACATTTTACTACCCTAGCTAGCCTACCA
Organism: Jatropha podagrica; assembly: GCA_947857235.1. Taxonomy (NCBI): domain Eukaryota; kingdom Viridiplantae; phylum Streptophyta; class Magnoliopsida; order Malpighiales; family Euphorbiaceae; genus Jatropha; species Jatropha podagrica. The sequence continues at coordinate 14,353 of CANUEP010224584.1, forward strand.
CCCTAGAAGTTCGCCAAGAGCTCTTCCTCTAATTGCCCTCTTAGTATCGTTTTGGCGAGTCGAGATGTCACATTTTGTCGTCTACCCCCTCCTGAGTAGACTCAAGAAGGATGAGCCCTTATATCTATATCTTGTAGCCACCGAAAGCTCCATCGCCTCTATCTTGCTTAAGGATGAAGGAGGCAAATAATATCCTGTTTACTATATTGGTAAGGTCCTCAGAGAAGCTAAATTAAGATACCCATGTGTTGAAAAGCTAGCATTCGCTGTCCTTACATCAGTGAAGTATCAGTGCCATTACTTTCAATACTATACAATAATCGTCTGAACTAGTCACCCCTTGAAAAATGTCTTACATCAAGCATAGTCGACATAAGATATGAGCTTCGCACTACAATAAAGGCACAAAAACTTATTAACTTTTTGGCTAAATTTTCCAGCGAAGTCGAGATAGACGATCCACAAGCCAAATTAACAAATCTCAATAGTGACATCGGGCAACTTCATACAGATGGGGCTTTAGAAAATTTAGAAGCAGCAGTAGGAATAATCTTGCAGGGACTAGGGAGGATAAAGATGCAATACACTATATGTTTGGGCTTTTCCAAAACAAATAATAGGATAGAATATGAAGGCTTGATTGTAGGGCTTAAGTTGGCACTTTAGCTAGGAACTCCAATCCTCCATATCTTCCTAGACTCACAGCTTGTTGTAAGTCAAATCAGAGGAACATTAACTACTAAGGAATCGAATCTGGTCAAACATCATGCCCTAGCTCTATCTCTCCTACACAAGCTAGAAAAAGAGGGCGTACTTAGAAGATGATTCAAGTAGAAAGCGTGAATAACGAAGAAGCAGATGCATAGCCAAAGCTGCCTCACGATAAGAACTTTATCAGAAGGAGTCATAATCGAACAGTAAGCTTGTTCAAGCTTTGAGAAGACGGAGATCTTGATAACCCAGGTTGGAAGTAGCTGATTGAGCTCAATCATAGAATTTTTTACAAAATGGTATTGGCCAATGAACATGCATGAAGCAATCAAAATCTATAGGAAATGACGAACTATGCATTAGATAATAGAGAATTGTATAGAAGGTCAAAGTCAAATCCTTGGGGAAAAATGTGTAACAAAAGGGGACGGAGACTACATTATAAGGGAAATCCATAAAGGAGTTTGTGGAGTACATGACGGCTCAGATGTCATGCTTAGAAAGATCTTACTGCCAAGAAACCACTGGCCCACAATGAAGAGAGATATTCGCCATTACGTTCACCACTGCAAGACATCTCAGAAGTACAATAGGGTGCCTAAAAAGCCTACTACAGAGTACAACCCTTGGCCTCATCATGGCCTTTTTTCCAGTGCAAAATATATATCTTAGGACCTTTCCTAATGACAACAGCACAAAGAAAATCTATGGTGGTTGTAATTGAGCATTTCTCCAAGTGGGTAGAAGCCGAAGCTCTTCGTACTATTACCCGAGCTCGGATTATCAGCTTCTTCAGAAATAATGTAATATTCATGTATGAAGTACCTTATAGAATAGTCACTGATAATGTGAAATAATTTAACTCAAAAGCCTTTAGATCCTTTTATGAAGAATGACACATCAGCCTACACTTCACTTCAATAGCCCATCCACAGACTAATGGCCTTATCGAAGTCACCAACAGAACCATCCTATAAGGACTGAAGAAGAGGCTCGATGGAGAAAAAGCTAACTGGGTAGACGAGCTAAATATAGTATTATGGGCTTACAGAACAACACCTCGACAACCAATAGGGTAGACACCATTCTCCTTAGTGTATGAAATGGAGGCTGTGATACCAATAGAGATAGGTCTACCCAGTAAGAGAATAAGAGAACATGATGAGCTCGGAAGTAATGAAAGCTTAAAAGTTAGCCTAGACTTGGCAAAAGAACTTAGAGAAGATGTTGTAGTTCAAGTCGAAGCATACAAGTAAAGGATAAAAAGGTATTTTAATGAAAAAGTCAAGGCTAAGTAATTTAAAAAAGGCGATAAAGTTCGACAAAAGGCAAAAATCACTAAGGGCTCGGCAGGCATAAGAAAAATAGGATAAAACTGGGAAGGTCCCTATAAACTACCAAAGCAGCTAGGTTCGAGCACTTACAAGCTAAGAAAGATTGAAGGAGCCAAACTGCCTTGGACTTGGAATGCTGACAGCCTAAAAAAGCATATTATATTCGTTCATTTCATGATGTGTAAAAATTTTTTGAATAAATAATATTATAAGACCCCAAATCTCTTATCATTTGATGTATCATGTCCTCCAAAAACAAAAAAGGGAGACATGACGCATTAAGTTTTTCTTGAAGGATCTTACTTAGAAATTATCTTCTCTTTCACAGCTCCAAAGTTTTCCAACTACCCAATTTTCTTTGTCCTAAAGCGAATAATTCGCCAACGATCTAAGTGGCCCAGTTTTCTCCATCCCAAAATGGATAGTTCGCCGACGGCCTAAGCAACCCTATTTTCTACGTCCTAAAGTGGACAGTTCGCCACTGGCCCAATTTTCTCTATCCTAAATCGAACAGTTTGTCAATGATCTATGCGAACCAATTTTCTTCATCGTAAATCGGATAGTTTGCTAGTGGCCCAATTCTCCTCCGTCCTTAATTGAATAGTCCATCGAGCAACCGAAGCAGCCCAGTTCATTCCATCGACAATTCAACCTTAATCAACTTCACAACAGATTGGACAAACAAATTGCATCTGATGAAATCTGCAATTTTTGGTATGTAACATTCACCACAGCCTAATTGGCTCAATTGTCCAGTTATTTGTCAAGCAAAAGTTCTAGTACATATATTAAACATACTTAGATCACCCAACTGATTTAAATTAGCTAATTAGCACAATTGTTAATTTATTCATCGAGTAAAAATTCTAGTATATGTTTTAGATACAACTAGATCATTCGATAACTTATGTAACACACTATTCAAAAAGAAAATAAACAAACACTAGTAAATAAAAAGACTAAGTAAAATTAGGACAGCATGATACTTATAACAAACCATTCCTTTTTATTAAGTTAAAGAGATTTTTTACATCCATAGGTAAAAAAATTTCTACAATAAGTTATAAATAAAAAACCTATACAATTTCTAAACATCGCCCTCTATTGGAACAAGAGAGCTATCCCTAAAAGAGCTTGATTGAGCACCTTCACTTAAACCTCCCTCCCCTTCTCCATCACCACCTTCATCTCTTTCGTCCTCATCCTCATATAGATAAACATTGTTTACCCAATCCTAGTCAACCTCCGGCTACCTTTCTTTAAGTCCAGCTAATATGATCGAAGACTTCAACAAGCCTTCGCCAAATCTTCTTTCTGAGACTCTTCTTGCTCTTTGAGAACCCAAACTTCCTCCATTTCTCACACTCACTTTTCCAGCTCCTCTACCCGAACCTCCATCTCCTTGTTTTTATTAACGAGGCTCCAATTCTCCTCTTTCAATGTTTCTAGCTCAGCACCCCAAGCTGCAAGCTCGACTCTATGGCGATCCTCCTAATCCTACATGCACATCCCAACATCCTTCAAAGTGATATCCATCTCATTCTTTTTAACCTCCATTTCGGTAAAGGCAGTTTTTAGCTTGGTTAACTGAGCATATTGGAGAGTGTTGGCATTTATCACTTGAAACGGACATTGGTTTATGAAGTCTGTCATCGCTCAGTCATCCATATGTTCAAAATATTGAGAGTCAGTAGGAAATAGGCAGGCGCTAGCCAACTCTCTACTAGGGCCATCGTCTTGAACACAACAATTCGCCCCATATCTAGATATGAAGTAGGATCAGAGTTTGACAGCTTTAGTCTGAGGAGGAGGACGACGACGACGAAGAGGAACTGGAATTGGGTTTAGAGTTACAGTGGAAGCATATGCCTCCCTCGCCGCTTCCTGGAAGGATCGACCGAAGAGTTTTAAGTAGCAGGTTTGGTAGATGGCTCAACATTAGTCTGCACGATTGCATGATATCTTAGGGCACCTCTCTCAAACTTTCAGTATATGCCTTCTTTTTCATGGCATCGATGATCTTATTCAATTTGGAGCTCTTACTCTTCTTAGGAGCCATGCTTGCCCAAAAACAAAAGGAAATAATTAAAATATGTTAGTTTTAGCAACCTTAAACAAGATATTTAAAGAATGGAAAATATCATGATCATAAGGGTTAGGTCTGATGGGTCCACTAAGCGAACGAATAGGATATCCCTCAACTATTACTTTCTTCAAATCTACACAGTCGAACCCCCAAGCTCTTATTAAATCGGCAATGCCTCAATCATAAGGAGTGGGCAGCTCCGAGAGAAAGCGATTAGGGTCTGTGGAGCAGGTGTTCGAAATACCGAACCCTCCAAGGAACTTTACAGTGAAGTACTGAGACTTCTAATTCTTTAAGGAGGAGATTTTCAAATTCTTTGAGAAAACATTACAGTTGGTCTTCTCTTGAGGGTAACAATGATCCTTGTTGGGGCAAATAGACAAGTGGCATATATCTCAAACCACGCTGGCAATCAAATTACTTTCGTCCTCCCGAGCCAGTGCAATTATACCAAAGAGGAACCTCAAGCCATTAGGATGTAATTGGCTTATAGTAACCTAATAACTATTGAAAAATGATTTCAAAGGCATAAAAAGAGGGAGCCAAACCCAAGACCGGAAGCTCTCTTCATACATCATTATTGAATCTTCATCTAGAGGAGAATTCACCCTCATATCCTTAGAAGGTCAAATTAACTGGTATTTTGGTGAAATGTTGTAAGTGTAATATATGTCCAACAACTTGCTTTCATCGATGTCGAAAGGTGATAAAAACAAAATATACAAATATTTTACCATTCATTTTAATTAAATTTAAATTCATTTTGAATGTTAAAATAATAATATGTATCCATTTTACATTATTTTCTCTCTTTATTGAATAATCATATAGACTACTGTAACATTTATTATTTTGAGCAAAAATGGACCACATATAACCCATTTGGCATCAAACAAAGACAACCAATGCAATTAAAGCCTTGTAAAATATTCAAGCCCAAGCCATATCCCTGAAAAGCCTAAAAAGCCCCTATCCAACGTTCAAATATTCAAAAGAAAGAATGGTGAAAAGTTGCTCAACGTGGACAGCTGACAACCAAGCATGAAGCGAGCTGCAAAACGACCTCTTGCCAAATCGTTTGGACCAAAACGTTACAACTTTAACAAAGCATTGAATCTAGCCTTGTGAGCAGCCTTCTCTAATATTTTATGATTCCTTTTTGCATGGTGGAGAGCAGCTTGGCAGGTCAAATTGTGCAAGTTGACATAGGAGATGTGGAGAAACAAAAGCCAATCAAGATCTTCACCTATCAACTAAGGAAAAGAAGACAGCTACATGGAAGAACTTGGACCAAATAAAGGAAGCTTCAAAATGATCTCCTGCCAGGTCGTTTGAACCAAAACTGCAACGTTTTGAAGAAGCAATGTACCTAGTTCAATTTTATTTGATTATTTGATTATTTATTTTCTTTACATGGGCAGTGAAAGCAGTCTTTGCATATTCAAGTTGAAAAAGTGGCATGAATGATGTGGTCCAATGAGAAATAAGTAAGGAAGTTTATATAAACAACAAGGAAAGAGAGGAAAAAGGGTTGGTTACTCAACCTTTGGCCCTTGTGGTCGTGCATAAGAAAGAGAGAATAAGAGTAGCCAATCACACTTTAGCAAAAAAATAAAGAGAGAGTCAGTAGGTTTAGGTAGTGTTATTACAAATACAAAGGAAGAGGAAGAAAGCTACGAACCAAGCTAGGACATGGAACGGCGCTGTGTCTACCAATTAAAGACCTCGAGTTTGCAATCGATGGATTTTATTCCTTTTGTGAATTTTATTTGTAATAATATAGGCTAAATATTTAGATCTAGTTATGAGCTTTATCTATTAATTTAAAATGCTACTTTGAATAATATAATTTTATGTTGTATGTTTAATTCCTGATTTAATATGTTGAACTTAATACCTACGAATATATTAGGGCCCCATATTTGCACGATATTAGATCTCTGTGGGACGATAATTTTTTTTATTATTTGTACGACCCGTATACTTGTGGAATGCCAGAGCAGTCTCTGAGATTGGCACCGTTGTCGGGGATTGGTGCTTAGAATAGATATTAATTTAATTATGAAACAATTAATTAGAAAATTTTCCTTTTATTTTATTTTCATAAAATTAAATATATATATATATATATATATATATATATATATATATATTTTCTTTCATTTACAATAAGTACGTTCACGTACTTCCTTTTCTTTAACTTAAAAAAAAATTACTTTTCGCTTTCGCTCGAATATTTTTCTTTTCTTTTTAAATTTTATTTTGAATTTTATTTCTTTTAATTAGTTGCCTTATTTAATTTTTTCTTTTTATTTCTTTTTAGTTATTCAATTTAATCTAAGTATTTTTTTTTCTTCTTTCATTTTCTCATTTTCTTTTTTTTAAATTCACCTTACTAATTAGTTAGTTTAATTTTTAAAATATACAAAAAAAAAATTTTATTTATGTATAATATTTAATTTAAAAAAATTTTATTTATATATAATATTTTAATTTTCTTCTCTCCCTTTTTTTTATTTTTGTTTACCTACTTTATTTTTCTTTTTTATCTTAAATATAATTTCTTTTAATTATTTATTTCATTTAAATTAGTTTACAAAAAATATGTAGTTATATAATTTAATAATATAATATAACATATAATTAAATTTTCTTTTAATTAATTAGTTTTTGAATATTAATTTTCTTTTCTTTTTAATTTTATCTTAATTTTATTTTCTTTTAATTATTTGCTTTATTTAATCTTTAGATTTTTTTTTCTTATTTTATTATTTTCGGGAATTTATCTTATTTCATTCCCATCAATTTTACTTTGTAATACATTCCTTTTATTATTTTGCTCTACCTTTTCTTCTAGCCATTAGTTTGAGTTTCATTTTTTTTTTTTATTTTTATTCTTAACGGTAACATACTAATTTGAAATTTTGAGTTGATGTCATGGTATATTAAATGAGAGTGATGAGGTGGAGAACACGTCACTCATGAGGAAGTGGATTGCATGAAGAAAAGCATTGCATACTGGAAAAGACCATCCAACAGATCATCTTGCAGGACATTTCACCACAACCAACAACAGTTGTACCAAAATTGCTTTCCAAGTGTGCACGTTCTATTTACTTGGGTTACATGTGTCATTTTTTCTTCTCTAATTAAAAGACACCTATTTTGACATGCAACCTCACATTAAACACTCCACCATTTAAATCATTTTTGCATGGTATTTATTCAAGTTTCAATTGCAAGAACATTTTATTCCTAAGCCATGCACGTTACTTGGCTCCTTTTCTCCATTTTCAAATATCTTGAAGAGCCATAGAACCCAGCAAACACTTTTCTTTCCTTTTTCTTTTTCGAATAATCACAGTAAGTTCCTCCCGTCATCCGTAAATCACAATGCCTCCACATCGAGCTTCTTCTCCAAGGCTTGTCTATAAGCATCGATACAAATCATCCCCACCAAGTGCCTCCAACCCGCTGGACTAGCCATTCTAACTGCAAAATCCAAGTCAACTTCCACCACCATGAGAGTTTCCTGTTGCTCGCCCAAGGAGACCCGTGTTACCAACTAAGTATTTTACTGAGAAGCTCTTAGAAAGACTTAGGATTAAAGATGAATTCATGGGTATTTTAGAGAGAATTGGATGGAAAACCTTATTTTTAATTAGGTGCATAACTTACAGGAGATTAACCTTGGAATTCCTTTCCACTTTCAAATTTGAGTACGACCATGATCGTCCTAATGCCTTTGGCCAGATTGGCTTTGAAATGAACTTCACTCAATATTTCACCACCATTCAATATATGAACCGCCTCTTAGAAATCCCCATTGATGGTCTTAAAGAACCACCTACAAGATATAACGAGAAAGATGCTTGGCTTTTGTTATTAGGAGAAAATTCACCCTTTAGGACCACCTACACAACCAATGCTTTAAGAAGCAAACCTCTTAGGATCCTTCATCACTTTTTATCCAAAATCCTTTTGGGTCGACATCAACAAACAAGAAGGATAACTAAGGAGGAGATTTTTCTCTTATAGGAAGCATATAATGGACTTAAAGTAGATGTAGCGTTATTTTTGTGTAGACACTTTGTTAAACTTCACCAAGCCTTTCATTCCACTTTAGTTATTGGAGGTTTTCTTACCCGAATAGCCATGGGTTTCAATGTATTTAATGATGGATATGCAGAATGCCCTATTGGAAGTATTGAAAAAGAGAAATTCACCATGAGCTTACTTGTTAACATGAAAGTAGTCGCTAAACATGACGAATATTTTTACTTTTTAGCTAAGAATGGTGACTTAGAAGGAGATCCCATAGCATGTGTAGGTGAGGAAACAACTGATATGGCTAATGAAACATTAGAAGATGAAGAAGAAAACAATGAAGCTACTGAAGAAGAAGAATCAGAAGATGAGATGGTCATGCATGGCACATTCAATCAACCACTAAAACATTTAGAGGAAGAAGAGGACCTGAAGAGGACCTCCCAATGGAAATTGAACAGACTGTTCCTATTATCCATGAAGGTGTTCACCCTTCGACTAGCTTCAATAATGACACTATCATCCGTTCGGAAAGTGTCGAAGCTAAGATTGACCGCCTATTGATCCTTATGCACTAACTCATAGATTTTCAAGGGTTAAGCCCTAGATTGCCCACCCTTCCTTGACTAATATCACTGCCCTTCACACTCTTTAGTTACCTTATGCTAGATGAAACCTAAAACATGGCCTATGTACATATTGTTAGACCATATTTTGTAAAAAATCATTTTGTGTATATATTTCCTAGGTTGATGTGGATATCATGAAATAATATGAGTGTGTTTGTTTTCTTATAATTTCTGTGATTTATTTTCTCATTTTGTGTTTTTTTTTCGGTCTTGGACCAATTCTGGATCATCAGTTCGAAACGATCAACAAAATGACCTTCTCGACGATCGTTTCAACTAGCAAAATCCTTACATTTGAAACGTGGACTTTGAGCCCACTCTTCAATTTTCAGTCATGGCCCTCTACCTAAACCAACCCATACTAGCCCATTTCCTTTTCATTAAAGCCCACCAAACCCTCTTTCTCTTTTCATAAAACCACAAAACACCCCTTTCACATCATTTCACCCTTCCTCCCCACATTACAAACACTCTCTTCCAGCCACAACCACCACGTCATGACCAGAGTCAAGCTCCCCAGTGTTCCTACTGGTCAGCTCACTATACGCTGGACCCAATCCCATGGACAACCATCTCTTCCACGCCAACCTTCTCCTCAACCATCCCCCTCACTCGAACAAGCTCCATCACCCCCACAATCTCCTGAGCAACTGAACCTTTCACCTCTAGAAAGAGAAAGCTCGCTATCACTAGAGAAGAACGAAGAGCAACTCACTTTGAACGATGTCGCGCCACCGACAGCACTTGTACGAGAAGCTCAAGCATAGAAGCCTCACTTCAACCAAGTACCTAGACCTCAATGCCTTCTCCTCCTTATCCCTTGATTCCTCTTTGCATGTTCTGTTTCAAACAGTGGGATGGGAAAAATTTATGGCAAACCAATTTCCCTCTTTTAAAGAACTTACTCTTCAGTTTCTAAGTTCCCTTAGGAAAACCAAAATCCAAAAATTTCTAGTTATAGCTTTTCAATTATCGGGAATAGACATTGCCCTTATCTATGATACCCTTAACTATCACTTGGGTTTCACCGATTGTGAAAATGGTTTCAAAACCATACCCTCTGATTTTAACCCTTAGTTAGCTTGGAATGAACTTTCTTATCGAGCCCATAGTTTTGCAGATAAACAGGCTAAATCCAATGAAATCGATAATGTTGTTTTGCAAATCATACATTGATTCCTAGCTAACACTATTTTTGCCTGAGGCAAAAGTCAAGGATATGTCTCCACTTATGTCTCCACTTAAGAGTTATTCTTTCTCTCTACTTTTCACCGCAATTAGAAAATTTTCCATGTCACTTGGATTATCGACCACATGTTTCACAATGCTTTTCTACAAAAGGGAGTCATTGCTATTGGTGGGCTTGTAACTGCCATTGCGCTTTGTTTGAACCTCTTCAGCCTTGATGATCAACCTTTTGAGCCATTACCTCCAGTCAATAGCATCAATCGCAAAACTCTCATTTACATGGCCTTACTTAAGAAATGCAATGGAGTCTCAATCTTAATCGACAGAAATGGAGAACAACTCGCAGTCCCTGAAAATGGCATTCCAATGCAGAGCCTTACCACTAACCCTACCGCTAACACAAACGACCAGCCAAATGATCTAGTAGAGTCCCTTTTGCCTTAGAACGCCTACAACGCATTGAGGACAGTATTCACTAGCTAACCAACACCATCCTTCGTCTACTACTTGATTCAGAGGACTCACCATCTCTTTGAGATTGTCTACGTTTTATTTTAGCATTTCATCATTTTTCATTTTACTTTCCAATTATCTTTTCATACTTTTCCGTGTGTGTGGTTTTCACTTCTTAAGTTGTATTATTATCTTTTTAATTCAGCACCTGAACTTTATTATTTTTAGTTATTTATTAATCATTATTCTTATTTCATTTTCTTTTGATTATTTTATGTTATAATGTGTTTGTTGTTTATGGATTGATTGATCCTCACCTTGATATCTTTTTGAGTTTTGTTCAAACTTGAGCATATAGCAGGATTGATGTCCACATTGAGAACAATGTTGAATCTGAGTGTGGGAGGTATGCTTAAACTACACTATCTTTATTGTTCTCATTTGAAACAATCTCCCAAAGAGCTTCTCACAGGTCATTTCGGCATCATACCTTTGCTGTTACTTTCATGCATCTTTCTGTCTATTGACTTAATGTTGCATTTTGAAGAGCAGAAAATTTTGAAAATGTGCATAAAATTGTTTTCAAAAGAGCTCAAATTTAGTCTTAGATATTGAATTCCTTGTTTCTTTTGAATGAGAATTGATCAGATCCTTAAGCCTTGATTTCTCATTTAAGTGCAAAACCACTCACTTTGGGATTGACTTTAAAGACTAGAACTTGCTATTTACCTGCATAATTATGGAAATTAGATGATATATGGGTAGCATTCAAATTGCCTGAAGAAAACTATGTGTAAAAGATGTTAGACACAAATCCTAGAAAAAAATTTTCAATACGTGCGAAGCGAAATTTTAAGGTTTTCACACTTATAGGAACATGATTCAGGCACTTCCTTGAGTTTAACCACATTAATCTTCCACCGTACCTTTTATAATTTAACCCTTGTTAGCCCCTTTGAGACTTTTATCCATTTTCTTTCAAAATAACCCATATAAAGAACCAAAATCTAAAAAGCCTTTTTAACTATCACCCTTGAGAAAATTATTTCTTTGATTTTTAAGTAGCGAACTTAAGGAGATTAGATTACATTATATTAGAGCATTTTCCCTTCTCTAAAAAAACTGCATGAGATGGTCTATTCAAAGTTAAAAAAAAAAAAAAAAAGAAGTTCAAATAAAAGAAGAAGTGAGACTATAAAAGAACCATTTGCTAGAAAAATTGCATTAAGAAGTCTGATAATCTCAATCAGCATAAAAGTTCTCTATATTTATCTTTCTCTAAAGATATCCTAGTATAAAGCAAAAATAAAGGGGGAGAAAAGGAGAAAGAATAATAAGAAGCAAGGAAAAGAAATTTTTGGTGCAAAGCATGAAGCTCTCTCGAATGCAATAGTTAAAATCTTCCTTATTTTTCAAAACCTTGAAAATCGAAAGAATAATTTGTTATTTTGAGCCTTATTTAAAACTTTTCTTTAATATTAACCTATGTTAATCCCCTTTACCCCGTTATAACCCAACAAAGACCTATTGATTCCTTAAAGTTGTGTTTCCTTCATTAGTGGAGAAAGTGTTGTGAAACTTTGCCCACGGAATTTGGGAATTCAATCTAACTGTCTATACATCTAGCACACATTTTTCTCTAGAGGCATGTTTATATCTTCCTAAACCACATTTAATTCCACAAAATTAAAGTAAATTTGTGACAACTTGTTAAAAGGAACATGATCTTAGTTGAGTGTGTCAAATACTTCTTTGAGTATGATAGAGCTTTA
>CANUEP010224590.1:0-22178 GCA_947857235.1 Jatropha podagrica
AGCAACTTCAATTCCAAGAAAGCATCTCAACTTTTCCAAATCTTTAATCTCAAACTCCTTAGCTAACAAATTTCTCAAATGAGTCATTTCTTCTTTATTATTTCCTATCACCACTATATCATCAACATAAACAATAAGTAATGTGATCCTACCTATATGATGTTTAATGAACAAGGTATGATCAACATCACTTTGAATATATCCAAAAGAAAGCATGGGTTTACTAAACCTTTCAAACCATGCTCTTGGTGACTGTTTTAGCCCATATAATGACTTCTTCAGGTTGCACACTTTCCCCATAGTCCTGTCATCAACAAATCCCAGAGGAATCTCCATATACACCTCTTCTTTCAAATCATCATGTAGAAAGGCATTTTTAACATCAAATTGATGTAGCTCCCAGTCAAGATTGGCTGCACAAGACAATAAAATTTTGATAGTGTCCATCTTAGCAATCAACTCCATAGGTCTGACTGAATCCTCTGGCAACCAATCTAGCCTTATACCTCTCAATCGAACCATCTGCCCTATGTTTAACCATGAACACCCATTTACATCCAACTGGTTTCTTCCCTGGTGGTGAAATTATAAGATCCCATGTCTCGTTTTTTGCCAAAACTCTCATCTCCTCAACCATTGCAGACTTCCATTTTGGGTCCTGTAATGCCTCTCACCAATCCTGCGGTATAGAAACAGAAGAGACAGACAAAACAAAAGCTCTATAGGACGGAGACAGACCATTATAAGAGATAAAATGGGAGATGGAATGTTTAGTGCATGTTCTAACTCCTTTTCTAAAGGCAATAGGAATATCAAGGTCATTGTCAGAAGGGCCAGAACCAAGATTAGAATCAGAATCAACAGGAATTAAAGAAGACTCACCAGGTTCTTATTCATCTGTATTTTCAGAAACTGAAACTGGAGAGGACGATTGATCAGAGGTCTCATGCTCAACGATTGCAACTATATTAGTCCGCCGAGTGTAAGTTTTCAAATTAGGTCTATCCAATCTTCCTAGAATTTTTGGTGGTTCGTCTCTCTAATTATTTATTTCTATTGGAATCTCCCCCTAGAAAGGAATGTCATCTATCACCTCTTTCTTTTGATATTTCTCCCCTTAAAGAGGTGACAAGATGGAAAAATAAAGATCAAATTCTCTAAAGGTAACATCCATACTCACAAAATATAGTGAACATAAATGACCTAGTTACTTCCAATAAATGCCTATTTTTCTTTTCAGCTACTCCATTTTGAGCACTAGTATTGACGCAACTAGTTTGATGTATGATACCATTAGAACCTAAATAGGTACGAAAAACTGTATTCAGTACCATTATCAGTTCTTAGGATTTTAACATGCACATCAAACTGGGTGCAAATCATTTTATGAAAGTTCTGAAAACATGAAAAAACTTCATTTTTTGTTTTCATCAAATAAACCCGAGTCAATTTAGTGCAACAATCAATAAATTTTTTTGTTTTCATCAAATAAACCCAAGTCAATTCAGTGCAACAATCAATAAAGATCACAAACCATCTATAACCAGAAAGAGAGACAGTTTTAGTAGGACCCCATACATCAGAGTGAATAATAGCAAAATGAATTAAACTTCTATTATTTATTGGAGGATAAGAATGCCTAGTGTGTTTGACAAGTTCACAAGCATCACATACTAAAGAATCCAAATCACACTTAGTAATCATAGTGGAAAACAAACGTCCTAAAACAAAAAAAGAGGGATGGCCTAATCTCCAATGCCATTGAACAACTTCATGGGAAGGATTTCTAAAAGTTCCTAACAAAGCTTGACTAGTACTCGAATTTGAAAACCAACAAACGTCATCCAACAGATACAGCCCATTGCGCAAGCTACCACTGCCAATTGTTCTCTCCATGTTCAAATCCTGAAAAATACAATGAGTAGGGTAAAAGATTACTTTACAATTAAGCGTTTTCGTGATTAAGCTAACAGATTACAAATTAACGGAAAATCGAGGAACATGGAGAATAGAAGAGAGTTTAATAGTGGGAGTACAGTCAATAGAACCTGTGCCAATAATTGGTACAAAAGAGCCATCCGCAATATGAATTTTTTCTATGCCTTGGTACTTAGAATATGTGAGGAAATGGTTTATAGAGTCTGTTGTATATTTATTTGCTTTTGAATCTATTACCCAAGAGGGTTTTGCAATTTTCGCAAGAGAGGTTAGAAAAGCATTACTTGAATTAACAAAATTAGAAGCTGCAGTAGAGGAAGATTCAAGCTGTGACAACAACCGTTTCAATTCAAGGACTGAATTTCCCTATCAGAAAAGCTACCAGCAGTAGATGGTTCCTCAGATAAAACTCCACTATATACATGTGCCTGTGGTCTAGATGAATTGACTCGCTTCCCTCTGTACCCCCTAGTTAGGCGTCCATTTAATTTCCGGCAGAATTCTTTAGTATGCATATTCTTCCCACAATAGTCACAAAACAAATTATCTCTATCCGAAGAAACTCCCTTCGCAGCCTGTATTTGTTCTTTTGCTGAATTTGCAATCAACCCCGCTTTATCCATTGTAGACCTGTGAACCATGGCACTCCTAGTTTCCTCTTGTTGTACAAATGAGTATGCTTGTCGCAAGGATGGAAAAGGATCTTGTCCAAGAACCTGGACTCGAATCTGATCATACTCATTATTTACGCCAGCCAAAAAATCATACACTCGTTCTACCTCAATCAACTTCTGAACTTGAGTCGCATCATCAGCACATTTTGCTTGAAATTCTTGGTAATAGTCCAATTCCTGCCATAACCCGCTAAGTTCAGCAAAATACTGAGCGATAGTCAGATCTCCCTACTTGGTTTCATGAACTTTCTATCGCAATTCATACCTCTGAGCATAGTTTCCAGTTTGCAAATAAGTCTGTGAAGCAGCATCCATATTTTCTTAGCTGTATCAAGAAGTATCCCCGTGAAATGGAAGGCTGCATAGAATTTATTAGCTAAGACATAATAAGGGAGTTTTCTGAGTTCCACTTATTATAACTTGCATCTGCAGCAACTGGTTTTGGTGCTCCACCATCAAAATATCCCTGCAAACCTCTAGCCTCAATGAATAGCAAACAAGACCGAGACCAAGCCAAGTAATTCGTACCATCTAACTTCATTAGGCTAATTTGAAGTGAAGGATTTTTCGAGTGAAAAATCACGTCTACCTTTTTTTTGTCAACCATACTGTCAATCTAAACAATTCAATAGCTGATTTAAAGGATATTACAGAATCAGAGAAATCGCACACACGCAACAGTGGCTTTTACAAACAAACTACCAAAAAAATAAAAAATCGGGACTGAGTGACCACTGGGTCAGGGTCGCAGCATCAAACCGAAGACACCGGAGCAAGAATCATCGGCAAAAGGTCACCGGAAAAAGCTGTACGCCCCAGCGCATGAGGAACAGCAGGAAACTTCTGGCGGCGCGTGGGCCCACGTGCTTGATCGGACGGCGACGGGACTAGTGGGGAACAGCCGATCGGCGGTCGCTCCTCCTTCTGAAGTGGGCAGTGATGATCAGACACCCTCCCTGGCGGCACTGCTTGCAGGTCAGCCCTGTTGCGGAAAACCTAGGCCGGAAAAAACGCAGCCTTGCTCTGATACCATGAAGTTTTGAAGAAATAGGATTTATTATCCTGTATTTCCATTCTCTATACAATTTCCATCCTATATATACACAAAATCTAGTTCTAATACGGTAGTAATCTGAAGTAGGAAAAAACCTAAACTAGGAAATAAAATAATTACAAAATCTCAACAGAAGTCATTCAAGGAATATTGGATTATCATGTTCAATTATAGAAGAATTTCAGAGAAATGTGAGATAATTGTTTTGGTTAGCCATGGGGAAATACATAACAGATTACTACCATCATTACCCTTAAAATTTATATTTTTATTTTACCTAATGCTCCAACACTTTACCATATAAAGATATAGACACTAATTGAATAAAATCTAAGCTAATAATCAACTAATATAAAATATAAATGTTATTCAAAAAATATTAAAATCAAAATATATGAGCTGACAAAAAAGATCAGGGAAGTCCAAAAGGAAAATCTTATCAAAATCAACTAAAAATACATTTTTATGATTAAGGATATTAATGTCCTTTAAATTTTCTTTTTTAATTTTATATTTTCATAGGAATTTAATGTTCTTCCATATTTTTAGATAGGAAAGTACCTTTCCATATATATGGGAGAGAACAAGTGAGATTCAAGAAATCTGACATTTTCAGAAATGTAATATTCATATGCCAACTAAACACCAAAATCTTACATTCATGAGTCACTTCCTATACGATGCCAGCAGCCAAGGCATTTGTTTTCTGGAATTTTTACAGAAAAGTGACTTGGAAATATAAAATTTCAATATTTGGTTTGCCCGCAGAGTTGGGACCCAACTTGAGGGGGGGAAGAATAGAAAAGCCACCTCATTACCTAAACATGGGCACCAACTACAACAAATGCGGTAAGTACTCTTTTAAGAGGTCCTACACCATCACAATGACACCTCTTATATGCAATCTACTTTTTTATTTTCTTTGCAATCCTTGTGTTACCTTTAATTTTTTTACGTTTACTGTTATTGCTACTTCCAAATCTTGCTTTGTATTTAAGTGGTTGAATTGATTTTGGGGAAGTTCCACCTTTTCTTTTCTATTTATATTCCTTCTGTGTTAATCTCCATATTTTAAATTTATTTTTATTGAATTTTTTGCATTTAATTGTTCTTTCAAGCGTTTCCCATTTTCTGTCAGTTCCAGGCCCACTAGCACAGATTCTGCAATAGTCATTTTGCTCATCATTAGCTATTTTCAGCTCTTATTTCTTTTCCTAGTAGCTCTGTATTTACTCTTTGTATTGTTTGCCATCTATTACTCTTAAATTCAATCCCAAAAAGGAATTATTAACCTACATGAGCAACCCAAGGTACCAATTATATAAATTTAAGATTAAAAGCCTTTTTTGTTTTCACTTTGAGCTAAGATCGATCCATTTCAAGACTCTTTTTCTCTTAAGAGAAATAGAAGGGGAAAACACTTGTGCCTAGAAAATCTAGGGAATCACTCAATGTGCCTCCACTTCAAGGCCTTCGTAAAATATCACTATAAGAGAGAGAGAGAGAGAGAGAGAGTCAAGGCAGCCAATTTAATGTATAATTTGGCACAATCAAGTTAAAATAGTATTGACCCTGCAATCCTAAAATGTGGCATTTTGCTAATACTAAATGAAAGTAGATAGAAGTTTAAAATTTGTGGTATAAATCTGTACCTATAACATCTATGGCACCTCCACGGATTGCATTTAGAGCAAAACCACCACTGTAGCAACAAATATCAAGAACTTTCTGACCAGCTGAAATGGTTGATATAAATTGTCGGCTTTCACGTTGATCAGCATAAAATCCAGTCTTTTGCCCTGCAACTGAAATTGCATAATAAATCCCATTTTCTACAACCTGCAGCATGAACGTGGGTTGGCGTCAACAATGCTTATATAGTTAACCGATTTCAATAGAATCAGAAGCAGGTTGTGCAAGAAGGAATGTCTAACCTAGATTGTGCACATAATAGGTACTTTTTCATACAAGCGTACAAATAAATATCTACAGATCACATGATGCCATGAGCTTGGCTAGACATTAGGCAAAAAGCGCTTATCACTGAGGCACAAATCATAGCCATTAATCTGACACAATACAAGTTAGAAGCCAATACACGATAACTACACAAAATCAAAATGGTATATTCATTATTCCAGTTAAAATACATTGCTTATACAATAGGAGGGGAGCAGCAATGACAGAGTAAAACATTATCTATATAAGTGGAGATACAGCAACAGACATCATGGATGAAATAGTTGCTTCCCCTCTTTTTGACATGCTATATCAGACTTCCATGCAATCTAATTGTGGCTACCTTGGAGGTGTGTGCCTGTAACTTTAGTAGACTGGTAGCAGTATTAAGGGGGTTGAGGAAGAAAGAAAGAAAGAAAGAAAGGCATTGGCTTTTCCGAAGAGAATGGTGAGAATCATCAGTTTTATCAAACTAATTGGCCAAACATTAAAATTCAAGCTAAGGCTCACAAACTTTTGAAGTTTGAAGCACCAATAAAGGAGCATGAATGACAAAACTGATAGAGATGAATTATGTAATCATTCAAAGGCGTATTCTACCCTTGTCCTTTCTTGACGAATGGATGAATGTATTTCTTTCAGATCTGACACATCCATTCCTTCTTCTTTTAAAATTTCAGCTGATGGTCTCCAGATTACATGATTAATTTCATCAATTCTACCGATGCAAGCCTCAACTTCTGGCTTATACTTCTCAACCCATGCAGCAGATGATGCTATTACAGCTAAATCTCCAAAGATGTCAACAATTAATCCAGATAATCTGCAGTAATGGAGTGATATGCAATTTGCAGATAAGTGTGCAATTGACCACAAAGATAATATAAGTAGAAAAATATAATATATAATGAAAATCAAGGATAGGGTCCTAGTAACATAATAACACAATCAAACCATACTTCCACAAACTGTAATTTGCCTTTTTCCTCTTTTTTAACCTTCTGTTGTGATATTTAGTATAACCTACGTTACCTAGACATCAGCGTGAAAAGTTATCAGCTATAGTACAAATCACATCCATTTCAGAGTACCTTTATCCAACATGGGTAGTTTTGGGCAAAAAAGAGAATCAAAGTAGCTAAAATTAGATGCTTAAAACACACTGTTTTATGTGATGAACACAGAAACTTTAAAATGCATTTTGACATAAATCAAGAATCCAACATCCAAAATTCCAAAAGAGTTGAAATAAGATTCCACAACCAATAATCTACAATTTGCTTCTAACCCAACATTTGAAACTGTTCAATGTGATTAACAGACACCTAGAAAAGCTGAAGTGAGAACATTATACATCTATTGAGAGATCAGCGTTGTAATGAAGTTAAATATATATATCAGTATTGATGCATGCATACACATATATAATATCAGTTAACAAACAACATTTGATTCAAAACATACAAGTAATTCTCTGATGTTGGACTCAAATGGATGTGGAAGATGTTTTAGTGAATAAAGACTAGTTTAATTGCATCAATGGAATAGTCAAGCTCATACCTATCTCCTTCACTATTGACAAGGCGATATGCGGTTGTCTGGGCTGAGGGAAGACTCAACCTCCTGCGTAACTGAATGGCTGCGTTGATTCTTGTTTCAAGTAGTTTCTCCATGTTCAATGCGCAAGAAGGATCTCTAAACCACATGAATGAAGTTAATTGCGCCTTGTAAAGGTAAACAAAATTTGAAAAGTCTTGTGAATAAGCACATACCTTATTGCTTCCTCTTCTAATTGCATAAGCCTAACACTGAACATGGAGACAGAATTATACAAGCCCCAAGCAATAGGTTTCTCTGTGCCATCAGCAACAAGCACAACATCTCCAGTCTTAGGTGGAGGCCTACCTATTATTCTATCAATTGCTCCACTGTACACCATTGGGCTTCCATCCTTAAAAAGTTGTGTCTTCCCTTTTTTCAGTACAACCTTTGCAATGCCTGTACTCATAAAAACCAAATTTAGAACTTGTTTTTAATTGATAAAACCAAATGCTTAGTTAAATTATTATTAATATTTCAGAGCGAAACCTAATACCAGAAATCTGAAGAACATGTTAAAATTGAATATGAGAAAGGAAGACAAATAATACTGACCTTTAGTTGGGTGAGAAGAGGCAATATCTTCAAGGGTAGATGACAATGAAAAAAGAGGCAGAGACTTAGAGAGGCGGGACGGAAGCTTCAGCTGCTGAAGCATCTTGGTGTTTTCAGGCTATAGCCGCTACCTGGGCTTGGTTTGCCACGTCTTTTTTCTTTTTCTTTCTTTCTTTATTTTTTTTATTCTTTTATTTTTTTTTAATTTTTTATCATCATCTTAGCGTCCAAGTTCTGTTTGGCGAGGTCAATTTTACATGCAACATGCAATATCACCTCGGCAGTGCCGTGGAAATACCATTAAACTAGACGTGACACGCGCTTCACTTCACGCCCGAGTGTGTAAAAATTATTTGAATTATTAATAGAAATTCCATGCTTTGTACGTAAGTATTATATATTTTTTAAATAAATATTATTATTAAATCTATATATACATATAATTCTGAAGAAAAAAAAGTATATAGATATAATTTTGAAGAAAAAAAATTAAAAAAAATTGATGTGGAACTCTCATATTTAAATATTACTTTTTATCTTTTTTATAAATTTTTTTAAATTTTTACTAAATTTTCTACTTTTTTATTTTTATATCTATATATATCTATATCCAAAAATTTAAAATTTTGAATAATTAAAACTTTAAAACTTTGAAGTTTTAAATTTAAAACTTTAAAAATTTTGAATTTTTAAATTTAAAATCTTAAAAACTTTTGAATTTTTTTCCTTATGTACCTATATATATATATTTCAATGATCATCTTTTACAATGATTTTCTTTTTATCTTTTATCATTTTTTTCAATTATTTTGTTTCAATTTTATAAGTTTTGTTTTTTTCATGTACATATTATTGTTGTTTTTTAGGTTTTGATTAGCAAAAAGATGATAAGTACAGCTTCAATCTATATAAATACCGCATCTTTTTCTTCAACTACAGTAATGTTAGTTTAATTTTTTAATTTTTTATAATTTTTTAATTTTATGAAATGATTTGTATATAGATATAAATGTATACAGGAAGAAACGAATATAAAGCAAAGATAAGAGTAGAAAAAAAACTAATATCAATTAAATCTCATTATTTTGATAATTTATTTTTTATTTTCATATAATTAGTTTTATGATGTTCAGTGTATATGTTATGAATTTTTTTTCAATTTATTTATATTGTTTTTATACTTATAAATAAAATGTCAGTTTTATTTATTTATTTAATATTATTATTATTATTATTTTACACTTTATTTATTTATTTTATTTGTTTTGCTTCCTAGATATAATGTTAAAGAGAAATCTAAACATTAAATTTAATAAATAAATTTAAAATAACAAAGGGAGCTAATAAAATAAAATCCACTAAATTAAAAAAATACATTTAATAAATTAAAAAGATAGATAATTGATATTCTTATCATTTACATTTAAATTTTATTATTTAAATATTAAAAATACATATATAATGATCATATTTTCAAATTAATATTCATTTATGATAATTATTTATTTATATCTATACTCAATTCTGAAACTTTTTTATTAGATCATTTAAGATAGTTTTTTAAATTTAAAAATTAGTGCTTATTTAAAATAATTATCTATATTCATATTTGATTTGACTATTTAACTTTTTTCATCTATTTATAATATTTTTATATTTTTATATCTATATATCTTTATTATTATATTTATATTTATTTGCAAAAATTTTATATATATCTATATAATGTGGTTACTCTATTTTTTATATAAATATTTATCTTATATGTATAAAAAAAATTTTAATATAATATACTATAATAAAGTAATAAAACAATCTGTGCTAGCGCGAGCTTTTGGCTAGTTATGTTATTAATTTTAAAAATTTCTAATTTGTGACTAAACATAATTAGAATTATTTTAAATAAAATTTTGATTAATAATAATATTTAATCTGTATTTATTTGAACAGATCAAATTATGTTTTTTTACACTCTTATCCTTTATTAATTCTATTTAGATAGATGATATATTTTTTCATGTTCATTTGAAAATCACATTCCTATCTTGGCTCGATAATATATATGAAAAAAATATTAATAAATAAAGACATTAATTAGTTTCTTTCAAGTCCTATATATTTTACAGGATTCCCATTGATTTTTACTAAGCATCTTATAAATATTAAAAATACAGATTTACATTTTATAATTTTCAAACAATAAACATTTTCTTAAATTTTATTATTAATTAATTCTTTTATGATGTGCATTGCATGTTGAGTTTGCTTGTTGTATACTCGTTTAATTTTGTTATTTATATAATATTAAATTATAAATTTTTATTTTGATTAAAATAAATACAATGATTAATTAATGTTGCACTCTATATAGAAAATAAAAATTTTCAACGTGAAAAGAAAATAATGTTTATATTTTTCCCCTCAACAAAAAAAAATTTTATTATTAATTAATTATATAAAATCAATGCAAATTTACATTTACTATATTGCAAAATATTCTATAATTTGGCGATACTATAATATTAATATAATAAATCAATACTTGCTTTGTATAGCAACAATATGGCTTTGATCTTCGTACCAATTATTTTCGTCAGATAAAATTAAACTGAAATTTTATCAATATCATATAATATAATGGACCACGTCTTTGCATGGAATTAAAAAATAAATTGCTTAAAGTTTTTAACTTCATATTAGAATCAATATGTAAAGTTATAAATAACAATATTAGTAATAAAATATACTTTATCAAGTTTAAAGAAAATATAAATGAGATTAAATTCAAAAATTACAAAGTCATATATATAAAATATTTGAAAAAATATTGAAATTTTAAAAGTTTAATTATCTTTATATCTATTTAAAAAATGTATAAATTAAATTATAGAAAAATTAAAAAATTCTATAAATTTAAAAAATAAAAGAATAAAATGGAGCTCTTAAATTTTTTCTTTATTTCATTTTTAATATAGAAAAAGTTGAAAATAAAAATAATAGTAAATTCAAATATTTATAGCCTATTTTTTCAAAAAGCTTTGATTAGACTAAAAAACAAAAACTCTCTTTTTTTTATATTAGTGAAATACTATAACTACATACTTCTATTGCTTTTATTAAATTTAAAAAATTTTAAAATACAATAATATGTAAATGATTCAAATAAGTGTACACTATACCCTCTTTAAAAATTAAAGAGAAATAATATATTTGAAAATATTTTATTTTAATTTCATTGCAATTAATTAATATAGTCTAATAATAAAGTGTTAATCATATTTTAAAAAATTTAAAACATAATAAATTATTAGAATTTAAGTTCCATTTCAATAATTGAATTAAGATTTTTGATTTACCTCTTAAAAAATAATATAAATAATATAATGTGAGAATATATGATTAAGAATATTTATTAATTATAAAAATCATTGGATAAGAATATTACAAGATCAAATAGAGAATATATATATATACATAAACATATTTTTTGGAATTAAAATGTATAAAAAATCTAGCTAAATGTATATTGAAAAGTATAAATGGAATCTATTTTTTTATTAAATGACATTAAAAATAGAACTAAAAAGGATTTTCAAAAGGATAAATAGACTAATTTTCTCCTATTAAAATGCATAAAAAATTTATTAAAATGATATATTAGAAATTCCAAATTAAACTAAGGATCTTCACACATGGAAGTAGATTATAGATTATAAATTTATTTTATTATCTATTAAGTTAAAGAGAGCAAAATAATATATATAATAAATACATAAATTATGTAATATGTATTTAGTTCTAACATTTAATTTAAATCCTAAATTGAATAAAATTAAAAATATATACATTAAATAAAAGAATTTTAAATTTTCATGTATAGCCTTATTATATAACATGAAAATAATTAAAAATAAAATAATTTATTAATATATAGTTAATATTAATTATCTATTAAGCATAATATTTAAAATAAAATTTAATTGGCAATCAATAAGATTATTGTAAAATATTTTAAATTTTGTTAAGAGGAAAATCTCATTATTTTTTTAAATTCTCATTTTTATATATAGTATAGATTGTATAGTGGTACAAATAGACATAATGTGGTATACTTACATGCATATTGATTGTTCTACATATATACATGTAAGGAATAAATATATTTAGTCTTGAAATGGAGTATCAAGGTATCTATCTCGGTATTTGTTACTTAGTGTTGGCAAAGGGCTCCATGAATTTTTTTAAAAAACTCCATTAATTTCATTTGCATATATTGTCACTTCTTTTTATAGTGTTTGATTACATTTGAAGGGGTTATATTATACTAGAATAAAGATCTTGGGCTCATCATTTTATAAACTTAATTGGTAAAAAAAAAAAAAACACTATATAGCTTATTTCTTTTAGAATCTTCATGAGTATATGAATATTTCTGAAGTCCTACAAATGCTTATGAACTCAAAATATGTTTTCCTATCATAATGTATAGTATAAAGGACCAACTCTTTTATCCATGTTTATTTGTTTTTTAGACATAAAATGGATGAAGTTGGTGTAAGTGTTGGACATAGCAATATATCCAAACACATTTTTGGAAATCATTCTATTCCATAGAATGACATCACAACCTATGCAAGAAGGAAAAGAATGATAATTGTCAAGCTTAAAAGATGCGCAAACAATTGTGTTATAAAAAAAAGACAAGTTCGAGTGTGCAATAATGTTGAGAAAGATTAAAATGATTGATAATAGATTAAGTACTGGTTTAGAAATGATGACGGGAACAAACTTTATGCATGGAAAAAGGAGTTCATTCTTGTTGCATGAGATCAACCATTTGTTACGTAGCCATCAAGGACATGAATCAGTACCAATATTTACGAATGCGATGAAACCTTTAAGTCATAATAAAGGTATGAAAGTGTTCTAAATTTTACTATAATAAACTCTTACACTTTTATTAATGCATTAACCGAGTATTTGATATTTACTTTATGTCCTTAACATAAATTTAATTTGGAATTATGATCCATTTGGTTGCAGTACATGACTTCCACACACATTCATGAAACAGTAGACATAATATTATAAAATTATATTATTAGCAAGCACATATAGTAAATGTCATAATGTTTATTTAACTCTCATTCATCTAAGTTTATTTGCATCCTAAATATTTATCTTTTTAAAAAGTAACTCTACAATTTACTTTCAAGAAAAAATGATGAAAGGGTCAAGAAATCAACAAATGTAAATATAATTGATTTCAATGAATCAATGCATCAAAAAAATTTCAGACGTAAATAGAAGGCTTGCTCTCATATTACTCAAACTACAAATGTTGAAGAACGCCTGACATATCATATAGGCATAGTGCTCTTTGTTCCTAAACTTTTTTACTTGCTCTTTACAATTAAATGATATATATACATACCCCTGAATTGTATAATTTATTTTTTAATATAAGAAATATGTTAATATTTTAAGTATTAATTTTCTTATAATTATTTAATCTCACAAACATTATAGATTTGCATACGGAAGTTTTGAATTTCGAGTTGCCACATTCAAATGTCAATATTGTGATGCAATCATGTGGCATGAAGAACGTACACATAAAAGCAGGGAAGTCTCTAGCCTAAAATTTTCACTATGTTGTATGGAAGGCCATGTGCAGCTTCCCCTTTTAAAAGAGCCTCCTGCATTATTAAAATATCTTCTTAGACCTACTTATAGTCAAAAAGGCATCAAATTTTGCAAGAACATAAGAGCCTACAACTTAATATTTGCATTCACATCCATGGGAGGTAAAATTGATAGTGCTATAAATCACGGAAAGGGACCTTATGTGTTCAGAATAAATGGCCAGAACTTCCATAGAATGGGATCTTTATTGCCTGAAGCTGAAAAAACCATAGTTTGCACAACTCTATATATATGACATTGAAAATGAGATAGAAAATAGAATTAGTTCGTTGCAAAAAAAGGACGACCACACCATCAATCTTGAAATTGTTTTAGCTCTATCTAAGATGCTAGATGAGAGTAACATCCTTGTGAAATCTTTCAAAATGGTTAGAGATCAATTCAAATCTATACCAGAATGCCAATTTCGTTTGCATATTCTAAGCAATAGAACACGTGATGGTTGCTAATATAATATACCAACAGCCTTTGAGGTTGCAGGATTAATAGTTGGTGACTTTGTGATTGACAATTTTCAGTGAGATGTTATATTAGAGCACAAAACAAAAGGATTGCAAAGGATAACTGATCTTCATCCATGTTTTATGCCAATGACTTACTATTATTACATCCACACAGTGAGGATGGATATAGGATTAAAATATCTTTAAGAGACATTCCGAACATCCCTTGCAAGCGACAATTGTTGTCCATGAGGGAATACTATTGTTTCAGACTTCAACAAAGGATCAATGAAGGACGTATACTTCTTTATTCTGGAAGACTTCTCCAACAATACATAGTGGACTCATACATGGCCATTGAAGAAGAAAGACTTCGTTGGATTAGAAATAATCAAAAGAAATTGAGGGTAGATCTTTATAGTGGATTGATGGATGCTGCTTATTGTGGAGATTCTGATTCTAATAAGTTAGGCAAATCCATTATTTTTCCATTAACATACTAAGGGACAAAGATATAAAGTTCAAAATTACCGGGACGCTATGGCGATATGTAGATGGGTTGGATATCCAGATTTGTTCATCATATTCACATGTAATCCTAAGTGGCCAGAAATCAACTACATGTTGTAGATGATAGACCAGGAAAATGATGAGAACAAAGTGGATATTATATGCAGAATATTTGAAATGAAGTTGCATGAGTTCATAAATGATATGAAAGTAAAAAAAGTATTTGGTGTAACAATCGAAAGTACGTAGTATCTTATTCTCATTTCTAGATATAACATTGCATTGTCACTATATAGAGCTATATATTAAAATGTTCACCCTTACCATTTAATAACATTAAATCAATTAGTAATAATTGATTCATAAATTGTAATACTTTACACAATTGAATTCCAGAATTTACCACATTCACATATCTTGCTGTTTCTACATCTAAAAGCCAAAAATCCATTCCTTGAACATATTGACTTGATAATAACTACAGAAATACCTGATGAAAGTATTGACCCTAATGGATATAATGCTGTAAAGAAATTCATGATTCATGGCCCCTGTGGTGAATTTAATGCAAATTCACCTTGTATGTTGAATGTTAGATGTACCAAGCATTTTCCAAAAAAATTCAATGACTAAACAATGTTGGATGCGGATGGATTCCTAGTGTATAGGAGTAGGAATACAACCTTAAAAGTGGAAAAGAAAGGGATCTTATTAGATAATCAGTATGTGGTTCCATACAACAAAAACTTAATTGTGAAGTTTAATGCCCATATTAATGTTGAGCTATGTAACTATTCAAGGTCTATCACATATTTGTTCAAATATATTCATAAAGGATCTGACTGAGCAGTTGCTCCTGTTGAATCTATTGACAATTCTAAAGGGATTGATGAGATTAAGACTGATTTGGACTGTAGATACATATTAGTTACTGAAGCTTGCTGGAGAATCTTCTAATTTGACATACATTACAAAGAACCTACTATAGAGAGATTGCCATTTCACCTTTCAGAAGAGCATACTGTAATATTTGAAGACGATAACTTATTGAATAATATTGTGAACAGACCAGGTATAGAGAAAACAAAGTTCATTGAATGGTTTGAGACTAATAAAAGATGTAATGATGCAACACAACTAATTTATGCTGAATTCCCAATACATTGGGTGTGGAATGAAAAAGACAAAGTTTGGATAAGGAGAAATGCGGGAAAGATGATTAGAAGGATCTATTTTGCACATCCTTTAAGCGGTGAAAGATATTATTTAAGGATGTTATTGAATATTGTAAAGGGTTGCACTTCATTTGAAATCATTCGCACTATAAATGGAGTGTTGTATCCAACTTTTAAGGTTGCATGTTATGCATTGGGCATTTTAGATGATGATAAGGAGTTGAATGATTGTTTTGCCGAAGCAGCAGTATGGGCAATTGGAAATGAATTAAGGCATCTATTTATAATGATACTTCTACATTGCCAGGTGGCTAATGCATGTGAGCTTTGGAAATCTAATGGTACAATTCTATCAAAAGATATTATTCAGTTACAAAGAAGAAGACTTCAATTTCAAGGTCTACAATTATCGATAGAATAAATGCAAAATTATGCATTGTGTGAGATTGAAAACATCCTTCTAAAAATGGGTAAAATATTAAAAGAAATTGATGGATGCCTCTTCCATATTCTTCCTTGATAAGATATGTGAGTAATCAACTATTGAACGAAGAGCTAAACTACGATTGCAGTCAATTTAAACACATGCATAAAGAATTGTACATATCTCTGAACACATGTCAGAAAACGACATATGAAGCTATAATCGATTCTGTAGCTAATAAGAGGTGACAACTATTTTTCATTAGTGGTCATGCTGGAACTAGAAAGACATATTTATGAAAAACAATTATCTCAAAGCTCATGTCAGAATAAAAAATAGTTTTGCTAATTGCAAGTTCAGGTATAGCTGCCCTTCTGTTGCCAAATGGTAGAACAACCCATTCACGGTTCCATATTCCTTTAAATATCATTGTAGGATCATCTTGTGAAATTTGATATGGAACCCAGTTAGTCGATCTACTTTATAAGACATCTCTAATCATATGGGATGAAGCACCAATGGCAAATACATTTTGCCTTGAAGCTTTAGATAAGAGTTTAAGAGATATTCTTCGATCAATATATGAAAATAACAATGATAAGCCTTTTAGAGGTAATATAATTGTTCTTGGAGGTGATTTTTGACAAATACTCCCAATCATCCCTAAAGGTAGAAGAGCAGATGTTGTTGATGCTTCACTCAATTCATATTATTTATGTCAGTTCTTCTATATTTATGAGCTTAAGCAAAACATGCGACTTTCAATTGGACCAGCTGGTGATTTTGAAGCTCATAAAATAACAACTTTTGATAAATGGTTACTACAAAATGGGGATGAGACCTTATATGATCATGAAGAAAAATAATTAGTTAAACTCCTCATAGATATGATCTTCGAACATGATGGAGATCCTATAAAAAGCATTATGCAAGCTATTTACCCATCACTTCAACAAAATTATAGAGACTTTGCTTATTTGAAACAGAGAGCTGTCTTAACACCTAAAAATGAAACAGTCCACCAATTAAATGAATTTATTATGGAGCTATTACCAGGTCAAGGAACTACATATTTAAGCTCTAATAGCATTTGCAAAATCACTGTTGTTGCAAATGACGAGGATATGTTATACAGAACTGAGTTTCTAAATAGCTTAAAGTTTTTAGGAGTTCCAAATCATGATGTACAATTAAAAATCGGTGTTCCTATCATGCTTCTTAGGAATCTTAACCAGACAAAGGGTTTATGCAATGGAATAAGGTTAATTATAGAGCATCTTGGTAAATGGTCTGTAACGACTTCGATCCTTTCAGGAATAAATATTGGCAACAAAGTGACAATTCCATGAATTATAATGTCTCCTAATAAGTCAAGGTGGCCATTTAAACTAAAAAGACGACAACTTCCATTGGCTTCATGTTTCGCTATGACCATTAATAGAAGTCAAGGACAGTCACTCAACTGCGTTGGATTATTCTTGCCAAAACAAGTCTTCACACATGATTGGCTATATGTAGCTTTATCACGAGTCAGTCGAAGAGAATGATTAATTATATTAAATGCTGATGAGGAAATGGAAGACTTAACATTAGTGAAGAATATAGTTTATAAGGAGATCTTTCAAAATATTTGTGCAACAAACTTCTACATGAAAAATGTACTTATAAACTTAGTTTACTGTTGTTTTATTATTAACATATATTTTTTATTATAAAAGAAATCATTATCAAACTAATAGTTTTATTAAGTTTGATAGCAATTATGTTTTTAAAATTTTTTTATGTTACTAAAGAAGTGCTACAACAATTATAAAAAGCAATTTAATAACATATTAAATTTTATGAACATAAATTCACATAAATCTTCCTACCCATGGAAATCTTGCAGGTTACTGGCTGTTATAGTGCTTCACATTATAAAGAAAGATACATTTCCATAGCATACATATTCGTTTTTTTTTTCTTGCTTGCTATATTTCTTTTCAATTAAATCGAGAATAAATTTTATTTACTGTATCAACCTATATTTCTTTTTATCTTTTTCGTATTAATTCTTTTATTTCATTATCTCATTTTATTACCCTATTATATATTAATTTTTGTTCTTTTTTCCTTTTCTTGCATATGGTTATTTTCTTCTAAATTATTTGAATTATATTCTTTATTTTGTGATTATTTGCCCATTGCATGAGGTATCTCTTCGCCTTGCTATCAAGAGTGAAGACATCAAAATGTAACTTCTCTCTCTCTCTCTCTCTCTTTTTTATCTTTTTCGTTTCAATTCTTACCCTCCATATTAAGCCTCTAATTTATCTGATTTTATTATTTCATACATTGTAATTTTTATTCATTTTTCATTCTTTATCTTTAGGTTGTTTTCTCATCTCTTATCTTTGGCCTCTAATAAACGCTTTGAAAATCTTTATTTTATTTTTTGCCTGGATTTTCAGTCAATTTGCTGGTTTTATATATTTGTTTTTGAATAGTTGTAGTAATATTATAGTTTGATAGACATTGTTGTTTTTTAATCATTTTATTTGAAGTATGATAATTGCAATAATGATGGTACAAGTCCAAAAGAGAGGTATTTATTTTCTATTTTATCAATTTCTCGATTTTCTGCTAATTAATTTTCATAATCATAATAAGTTCATAGTCTCCCAATACTAATCAGATATCCAATTATGAGCAAGGCATTATTTAACTTTGGAAGACCTATCTTCATTTCACTTTGTGAATGGTGAGCAAAAATTTATTGTCTATCACCTTTTAAGGTTATTAATCCTAAATTGCTATAATGAGCAGTATTTTTGCTTCAGGGGTTAAGAAGACCTTGCTACTTGGGCTGCTGTTATTGGAAATAATTGGAGAACAATGGGGGATATTTCTGATAACTGGCAGAGGTTAGATATATCTTAGTCTATCTTTTATTAAACTTTATATCTAATGACTTAATTGTTTCGAGGAGCCTTTTTTTTGCGCAGACACAAACGATCGATGAGCATCTCACGTTGGACTAGGAGGTTGGAATAGTATAATACTTTTACAAAATCCAACTAATTCAAATTTATATGATATTGTATTTTTGTACATATGTGTATCTTCTTTAATTTTTATCATTGAATGATTGAACTCCTTTGTTGTCAAATTTACATTTGCATCAATAATTATTAATGACAGATCCTGATATGATTGAAGTTCGAAATGGAGGCATGACAATCGAGGAGTAACAATTACATTTTAGCATATGGGCATTGGCAAAGGTTATATATATCAATCAATACATGAAAAAAATATTTGATATCTATTTATTTTTCAGTTAGATATATAATATTATATCCATATATTTCTCTCTCTCTCTCTCTCTCTCTCTCTATATATATATATATATATATAGGCTCCTCTTCTAATTGGGTGTGATATTCTATCAATGAGCAATGAGATGTATGAAATATTAAGCAACAAGGAAGTTATTGTTGTTAATCTAGGTATTATATGAAATTACTAAAGAGATTGTAATTGCTCCTTTCAATTAAACTAATTACTTAAAATGATATTTGTGGATAGATAAACTTAAGTTCAAGGGAAAAAGGTTAAGGTTGATGGGAATCTAGAGGTCTGTCAATCTTCTACATTTTGATTTCCATTTGGTATATATTTTGGTTTGATGAGCATATATGTAAATTGGACAATGGGAAATTTGAAACAAAGAGAAAGTTTAAGACGTACTCTTTATTCAACATCTTATTTTTCTATTTTAAAATTTTTTCTATTTTTTTATTTTTCTGTATTGTGATTAGACAAATTAAATATTTTAATTAATAATTGATTATAAATTATCCATATTAAATTACTTAAATTACTAAACTTTATCTATATATAACTGTTAGTATCTCTTTGCACGTCACTAAGGATGGTGACTCTAGAATGTGCAAATATGTTATATTATGGTAAAATCCAATAGATATGAAGATGGAGAAAGTATCGTGAGAAAAATAGACCCAACTGCTGATTTTGTTTGGTTTGACACACCTCTTGAGATCCTTAGTTCAATTACTTTTGTATCCTTTGAGGCTATTGGAAAACTCAGTTTGAGAAATTTTTTATCAATGATTCATTCATTAGCAAGAAAGCTTTATATACATTGTTTATAGAAACTTCTAGCCAAAACACCAAAACTAACTCTAATTACATAGGCTAACAAACTAACAGTATGCCAACTAAGAAGAGAAGAAACTGACTTTAAATAAATAACATCAATCCACACCGTTTTATTTAACTTGAGTTTTGCTATCTCTTGAGCTCAAATGCACCATGTCAATTAACTTGAGTTTTGCTATCAGTGGACTTCGAACGCATCGTTTCAGCATCTTCTTTGCCTTGATCAGTTAATACCCCCCTACAAGCTAGAGAATGTCTGTCAGGCATTCCCAGCTAGAGGATGAATGAGTGGAAAATAGAAATGGGAAGGTGTTTTGTGTATATGTCAGCAAACTGAGCATGAGAAGGAATCGATAAAAGATGGATAAGACCAAGTTTAAGCTTTTCATAAACAAGATGACAGTCCAATTCGATATGCTTGGTCCTTTCGTGAAAGGAGGGGTTATTAGCTATATGCAAGGCAGATTGGTTGTCACAGTAAACACTTGCTGGTTGGGAATATGTGACATGTAAATCATTAAGAATGTATTTAACCCATTGAACCTCACAAGTGGCGATAATGAGAGCACGATACTCTGCTTCAAAGGATGAGCAGGAAACAGTTGTTTGGTTTTTGGGTTTCCAGCTAATGAGAGAGTTACCTATGTAAACAACGTAACTTATTATAGACCTCCTAGTATCAATGCAT
The DNA here is from genome assembly GCA_947857235.1 of Jatropha podagrica. Taxonomy (NCBI): domain Eukaryota; kingdom Viridiplantae; phylum Streptophyta; class Magnoliopsida; order Malpighiales; family Euphorbiaceae; genus Jatropha; species Jatropha podagrica. The sequence goes on from CANUEP010224590.1 coordinate 20,887, forward strand.
CCAGCCTAGTCAGAGTCACTGAATGCTTTGATATGAATGGAAGAGGAGGATGGAAAAAATAATCCTAAACCAAGTACCTGCTTGATATATCACAAGACTCGATGTAAGGCCTATTGATGTAAAGTTGTGGGAGCTGATAAAAAATAACTCAGCTGATTGACAGCAAGGTCAAATCAGGTCGAGTTGTTGTGAGATACAACAACTTTCCAACAAGTTTCCTGTAACCTGAGATGTCTGTTAGTGGTTCCCCAATTGCAGCTCCAATCTTAGTGTTAGATCCATTGGAGTTGAATAGGGTTTTGAAGCTAAGAATCCTATTTCAGCAAGTAACTCCAAAGCATATTTTCGTTGATTAATAGAAATTCCCTTCTAAGATCTTGCAATTTCAAGGCCAAGGAACAATTTAAGAGAACCAAGATCTTTTATCTTAAAGAGACCATCAAGTAAAGATTTAACTGTATTAATCTCAGTCATGTCATTTGCTGCTAAAATGATGTCATCAACGTATATTAGAAGAGTAGTAAAGGAATGATCTGAATGAGACTGAGTGTAACCATTTTGAGTTAATGCTTGAGAAAGTTTAAAGTACCACTGCCTAGTAGCTTGCTTCAAACCATAAAGACTCTTATGGAGTTTGCAAACCTGATTTGCTAAAACTTCTAACCGAGGAGGAGTCATGTAGACTTCCTCATTAAGATCACCATGCAAGAATGCGTTATTTACATCTAATTGGTGAAATACCAATTATTGATGGATGCCAAGGCTAACAAAATTCTGATTGTGGTCATTTTTGCAACAAGTGAAAAGGTGTCTAGGTAATCCAAGCCTTCTTGAGTGTATCCTTTAGCCACTAAGCGGGCTTTGTATCTCTCTATGCTTCCATCTGATTTATGTTTTATTTTGTAACCCATTTGCAACCAATGGGGCTTTTTCCTGGGGGAAGTGGTACCAAAATCATGTGCTAGTTTGAGTAAGTGCTAGAATTTCAGCACCCACAACATCTTTCCAAACCTGTTGTTTAACTGCTTCTTTGTAAGTCTTAGTTTCAGAAAGAGAAGCGATATTAGAAACAAAATGTAAATATGACGGAAAAAGATTCTCATAAGAGAGTACTGAAGAGATGGGATGAGGTATTGAAGTTAAGGAATTATGAGTGTAACGCCCCAAAATTTCAGATCTTAAAATGATATTATTTAGGCGAGTCATGAATGGTATCACCCGAGGGAGAAAAAAAATATTTTATTTGGACTCGATTATGATATTGAGCATAATTAATATTTGTGGAGTTAATT
>CANUEP010224605.1:0-16272 GCA_947857235.1 Jatropha podagrica
TTAATAAATACCAGACCACTACGCCTTTGATTGTTGCAAAACTAGATCTCGATGACAACGCAGATCATATACGGTATCTCGAATATCATTCGCGGCTGGGGCCGGGTATGTCTCCGAAGGGCCATGCAAGGTCGGTGTCGAAAGGTGACTGGCATTGTAAAGGCTTCGACTAGTAGAAGGAAGGCCAATGATGTGATTAACAGCGGCTGAAGGTTTGACAATCACCTTACGCCGACTGTTTAAAGGTCAAAAAATTAACTAGAGAGGATGGGAAGGAGGCCATTGCTTTTGCAACTTGGAGAAAGGATTTTGAGATTTTCTAAATTTGGTTTTTGTTATTTTGTGGTCCCACAATAAGGCTTTTTTTGTCATTTTAATGTAAAATTAACGGAAAATCAGCTAATTTTGGACGGAACCAAACCTTAGGGACGTCCTAATAATTTGACCAAAATACATGAACAGAATTATTAATTTGGTAAGAACTCAAGGATGAAATAATAATTTTTCCTAAGGCTATTTTTGTCATTTTAATGTAAAATTAACGGAAAATCAGCCCTTTTTGGACGGAAGGACTAGATTGTTAGACGGAACCAAACATTAGGGACGTCCGAATAATTTGACCAAAATACATGAACGAAGTTATTAATTTGGTAAAAACTCAGGGATGAAATAATAATTTTCCCTTCTTTTTATTGCTAATAATTACATAACTGCCTTTTGAGTATATTATTTTTTTTACAAGCGAATATTGCAATATATCCATAATATTGCAACATTATGGAATTAATGTCAATTCCAGCAAAGATACTGTCACCATTTGCCATTTCTAATTTTTTTAATTTTGCAATTTAAGAGCTTTCTTTAATTTCAGTAATACCTAGAGAAATCGAAAAAGATATTGCTATTTGGTTATGATTGTGATTTAGCATTTCTTAGATTTCAATTCTCCAATAATTAATTTTTTGATTTCATGTTTCTTTTATGTATCATCTGATGATTTTAAAATCAATTGCAGAAGGACATGATTAATTTTAGGGAGTGAGAATATAAGACTATCAATGTCAATCTATCTATCTATCTATCTACCTATCTATCTATCTATCTATCTATCTATCTATCTATCTATCTATATATATAGAGATCCTAAAGCAAAAAAGAACTTACAGAAGTTGAGTTGGCATTTCCTTCTTTCAGCTTTCCTATTTTTCTTTGTTTTTTTTTTATAAATTTTCTTATTTATAAATCACTTTTTATAATTTTTCTTATTTTTTAATCACTTTCAAATTCATATTTCCTTTTTTTTTCTTTATGTTTTCTCATCGGCTAAATATAAAAATGCAACCTATAAACCACAAACTAGAAAATGCTTCTGGAGTTGACCCTTCTGTCCAACCCTGCTATCTTCGACGAGTCTAGCACATCAAGTCCATTTCAAAAACTAGGTGGAACCGTGATTATCAGGCATGGATAATTGGAGAAATAATAAAATGAGGTTTGATATGCAAAGTAGTATTTCTAGCAGAATTATCCTATCAAATCACATTGATGATGATCTTCATAGTCATCAGCTTGCTGTTTACGAGGGCGAGATCATGCAGCGGCTATTTGCATTTAACATACTTTGTATCCAGTATGCAAGGCCTTGGTGCCGAGCTTGGTATGTAGTATCTTACAGATTAATTCACTTTTATTTTGGTTTGATTTATTCGTTTTATTTTGGGATACTAGATGCTACTTTATGTTGGTTTTGTAAATATAAACTGTAAGTTTTTTAGATAGACTTTTGCCATCTTAGATCACATGGAACATATTTGATTCTGGTTCTAAATGACCTATGGAATGATAGATGCATAATAAGTATGGATGAATATTTAATAGTCACAACATTAATTTTAATTTTCGATAGTTGAATTTTCTATTCTTTGCAACACAGAACCTGATTCTTGCTGGGGTGAGTCACTGACTTGCACTCTAAGGGAGTTGTTGAATTATGGGACTTTTTCATAAATTTTGTTTTCATTGAAGATGATTTGGGGAAGAATAGAGCCTTGCTTCTGTTCGAAAATTATAAGAGTTGAACAACTTTGTTGTGATTTCTACTTGAACAACTGAATTGACCAATGAATGATTGTATGCTTTTCAGGTGATATTTTTTTTTTTTGGATAGAAAATCATTTTCTATTTCATTTATTTCGGATTTTTTATTTCGAAATACCTTTAATCTTCTATAAACGAGTACTTAGAACTACTTTACTATCCATAACATATATTGCTTTATATTTGTTAATTGAAAATTTTTCTTTTTTCTCTAGTTCAGGTATTACCTTAATGGATAATAGAGACCCTGTCCATAAAGGTAACCCTTTTTAATTAGACTCTTTTGGCCATTAAAATCTGTTTATTTTTTTCCTTTTCTGTTTGTTTCATTAATGTCCTCCGCTTATTTGTGTAATTTGATATGAAAATTCAAAAATTATAGAATCTAAAAATTAATGCATTTTAAGTATTCCCTAACATAGATTCACCGTACATTTGTCGAATTGATTGTTCTACGTAATACTTACCATATTACCAATAGGGTCACTTAGCATCGCATCTTAAATGCAGAAGAGTTGTCTTGAATTTGCTGATGTAGAAGTATCTAAATTTCTTTATATATCATTTTAGGTAAAAGAGTTGCATAATAGTGAGAAGGGACTGGAGGATTTTTCCAATTTTGGAAGATAATCCTATTCTAAGTGGTGAGATAGTCAATTTGTTAAGTGGTAAGATAATCCTTTTTAATTAGATTCTTTTGGCTGTTAAAATCTATTTATTTTTTTTCTTTTGTGTTTGTTTTATTGATGTCATCCGCTTATTTGTGTACTTTGAGATGAAAATTTAAAAATTATAGAATTCGAAAATTAATGCATTTTAAGTATTCCCTATCATAGATTCTCACCAAATAGAAATTTTTACATGAGAAAGTTCGTTGTATGATAGTTCGTTATATAACAATGGAAGTAGTGAGATATGCTAAAAGAAATCAATTATTTCTCTTATATATAGCTTTGTGTTGCTTTTTGCAATCAATTTTGCCGCTTCTTCTTCTACTTTATCATTATAAGTTTTTTGTATTTGCATAGCTTTTGGATTTGATCTGGAATCTATAGTTAGACTATGGTAGGGGAGTAGTTTGATTTTTGTAGTGTTACTATGGTTTTTGAACTTAGCATAAGGTGTGCAACCTCGACTTTTTATATTACCTTAACTTGATAATTTGACCTTTTTTAAGAAATTGAATTTATAAACCAACAATTTCAATTCCCAAATTGTAGAACAAATTAGTCACAAAAGAAAATTAGAAGAATTCAGAATAAACAAGTGGAAAAAAATTAGTGGATGTCATGTGATATCAAATTATCAAATTGAAGTATTTTTATATATATTATAGATAGTAGTAGTTACAATAATATAGAAAGGGAAAAAAAGGGAAAAAGGAACAATACTAGCTTTCAAACAATCATTTTAGCCATTTTTATAAACTTTTTGCAGGCCACTCAAGAAACAAATCCAGATAGTTTGGATAAAAAATACCGAAGCCAGATATTTAATTGAATCTTTGGTAGATTTAATCGGTAGGATCAACAACAAGGTGATCTCGCTCTTTCTCTCTGTATAATTTTTTGTTTTTTATTATATGTTTTGATGGAACACATATGGATCTAGAGTAGGATGAAACAATTATGATGTTGGACTGTCAATTTCAATCTATGTCAATGTATTTGTTTTTAAAATTTGATATATTTTGATATTTTTGTTTTTAACTGTATTTATTTTCGAAATGTTTCGTGCATCTATATATTTATTTGAAATACGTCATCGCAATAATATAAATTAGATATGTATAAATTATAAAAAAAAAACTAGATAATTTATTTCAAGTTATTTGATGTTATCTTTTGGGTAATTCATAGATATATCTATATAAATATATAGATTGGATAATATAGCTCCTTTTGAAACGATAATTTTAAAATTAACCTAAAAATTATCTACATAGTGGATAAATTGTTTATTTATCTATCTATTTATCTTTGTACATATATAGATTCTGCCCTTTCTATAATTTATTTAAAATTATCTTTATATATTTGATAATTGTGGATTTATCTATATAGATAAAGATATGATAATTTCAGCTTTATTTAAAACTGATTTAAATCTTTTTTTAATTATCTATATAGATATATAGATTGAATAATTAAATAATTATAACTATTTGTCTATTAAAATAAAATGTTATTCTTTTTCTTATCTATATATTTATTTTCTTAACTTTTTATTTATCTATAATTTTATTTTCAAAGTCTTTATAATAATAGAAAACTAATAGATATATACAAATTATTAAATAACTAGATGATTGATTAAAAGTTATCTTTTGGATAATTTTTTTATTTGTCTTTTTACATATAGATTGGATAATTTGTCTTTTGAAAATGATTTAAAATTATCTATAGATTAGATGGTTTCTTGATTTATGTATCTATTTATCTCTATACATATATAATTTGATATATTCAACTCCTCTTCAAATTGATTTAAAATTATCTATACACTGGATTATCTATTGATTTATCTCTATATGTATAATTTGATTATTTAATGTCATTTATAATATTTATATAGAATTAATTCAAATTATTTATATATTGGATAATTCTTTGATTTATCTAAATGCATATAAATAGATTTTTATCTATATTCAATAACATTAACTTTATATTTTAAAAAAAAAAAAAAGATTAATATTTAAATCCTTTTCCTAAAAGATTCTTATCTAATTATCTAACAGTATCTAACTACATATCTCTCTAAATTCTATAGTTTGAAAAAAATCTATCTAAAACTCTATATATTGAATAAACCTCATGCAGAATCATATTATTTTCAATTAGTTTACTATTTCATTCTTCCCTTCTACTCCTTTTATTAAAAAATGGAATACATGCTACTTCATCAACTGAATTCCATGAGAGATGATTGGACAATTAGGGTTAGGATATGTAGGATTTGGGAGTCATCGAACCTCAAAAGTAATAACGATTTAATAAGTTTGGACTTGATTCTCATTGATGAATAGGTATCTGATCTCTTTTTACTGTTCAAAATTAATCTAATGGTTTGTTTATTTTTTTTATGTTCTAATTTTTTTATTGTATGTAATTGCAAGGGAATATGATTCATGGTATAATCCGAAAGAATCAAGTGACAAAGTTTCGTCATTTGCTAGATCAAGGATGTACATGCACATTAAGAAATCTCAAAGTGGTTAGAACCACAGGTCTGTATCAAACTCTTTAGAACGAATATAATGTTATTTTCCTACAAATAACTACAATAAAACGACTTGAAGAGGGAATGATAAACATTCCAAGACATGGATTCCAGTTTGTTACTCTAGAAATCATTGATTCACGAATCAATGACAATAGAGTTTTGTCAGGTATCTAAAGAAACTGGTTTAAAGTCTTAATTATTTATTCTATGAAAAATTTGATTTATTCATGTATTCTTTTATAGTTGTTCATTTGTAGATATCATTGGTTCTTTATCAGGAGTTGGAAACCTTGAAGTCGTTGGTGATGGGAAACAAAAAAGAGATATTGCAATTATCACAGATAAGTAGGATTTTGACTTCGCCTTCTACAAAAAAGATTAAGGACCTTTTATTATTGTTGTTACTTCTGTAACTATTACAAAATTTCAAGGTAAACATATTTATTTTATAATATTGTTATCTTTCAAACTGAATACTGTAGTTTAGACTTCTTAGAATATATAAAATTTGGATGCTAATTGTGAATATCTATAATTTGTGATAGGTGAGGTTGCTTTTTGTACAACCAGTGCTACAAAATTATATATCAATCTAGAAGTTGAGGAAGTAAAAGTAATGATTGAAAGGTTAGAACTTATACTTTGTACACTGCTGAAATTTATTTTAACGCCAATTTCATTCATCTATTATTTTATCTTTAGGTTTTCAACTATCCCATCTCAAATTGAATCTCTTGAAAGTCAACAAACAAGCCAAATTCCATTGGAGGAACAAACGTTTCTAAATAGGAAGACAATCTAGCAAATAAAAGAAATGAAGGATGAGGATGATAACAATGAGGTAAGTTTCACATTATTTTTTATTAAAATTTTTCAGGGTAATTTGTGTCTATTAATATTGGGTATTTTTTTATCACAGAATCACATTGTCACTATTAGGGCAAAAATAGTTGATGTCGACTCTTTCTTTGGATGGTGCACAAAAAAGTTGGTGCTTAAAAATCGCTTATATGTATGTGGTTCCTGCAATAAGGAATGCAAATTCCCGTTGGTGAGGTAAATGAATAAATATATACAAATGAATGCATTAATCAGTATATGAATAATGGGATAATCATACATTTTGTGCTTGCCACTAATTATATTGTTAGAAAGAGTCTTTGGTTTAATCCCAGCAACTTAAATTTTGAGGTACAGAATAAAAAATTAGGAATAGAATTCAGTTTAATTTCCATCTGATTTAGGCATAAATTTTTTAAGAAAAATGAAAAATATAGAAAGAAGAGGATATATTATGAAGGAGATGAATTTATAATAGATTCTATTCTTATTTACAGATCAATGATTATATTCTTAGAATTGATTCTTCTTAGATAACAATTTCTAAATCATTGAATGTGAGTAGTCTTTCCTTAATGGCAATTTTTTAGACCTGTATGATAACCATTTTGACTGTATAGTAGTATTTTGCAACATATATAAACTATAGCAATTTTTAAGCTTCTTAATCTATAATCCAAGGTAGAATTCAATAAGTAATAATAATTGACATGATAATTTGCGCTTCTTTAATTAGTATTTTGCAATTTATACAAACCACTACAAACAACAATATTTACGATTCATTTATTTGGTTTACTATTATCATTTTTAGATATGTTCAGTTCAATAACATGCTTTTCACTCATTCAAAAATTCTAGGTTTCTTTTTACTAGCTTTAAACTTGATTTTTAAATTTCTGAAACTAGCTTCAATGGTATGCTTCTTTTACGTGGAAAAGTAACCCTTCATATAAATTAATTATTTCCTCAATGCAGGTATAAAACTCATCTGAAAGTGACCGATGATAGTTCCTCATCAATTTTTGTGTTGTTTAATATGGAAGCAGAAAGATTGCTCGATACATCTGTACATAAGTTATTCAATCGACAACAACCAAACAATGATGAGCTTCCTGTGCAGATTCATAGCCTTTCTGGCAAGTCCTTTGTTTTCAAGCTAAAATTGAATGATTACAATTTAAAAGAAGGCTGGGAAAATTATGGAGTCACTAAAATTTTTGAACCAAACGAGAAACTAGAACTAGAACACATCTTGAAGAAATTGAACAAGGTTTGTTTCAAATCATTTATAAAGTTGTTGTCTACTATATTATATCTTCTACTATATTATTAAAAGTATTCTTTACAAATGCATCAAATCTAATTAAAAAAATTTTGATGGCCTTTCAGGGAAAATATATCGAAGGGGTTGAATCACAACAAGTGGAAGATGTTGAACAAGAATCGTCTCTTCTTAATAGTCTCTAGAATTCAAGGAGTTGTAAGACTATTGTTGTTGAAGAGAATACAAATGAAGAGGACATAAAGGCAAAGAAGAAGAAATTAGCAAAGAAGAAGAAATTAGCAAAGAAGAGGAAACTATCATATTTCAATTGAAGCTTAGAATTTTCATTTTAATCGTTCTTTATAGATAGTTTATGGAAATTTTATGTTGGTTTTAATTATTTATTAGTTTTTTTTAAAGTATTCTCTACCAAGGAACTTGTATTTGTGGGATTGTTTTTTCATTACTTTCAAGTAATGCAAATAGTTTAGGAATTTATTTCTTTAAGTTGAATAAATATTTTGATTTTAAACTTAAAAGTTATTCATATCGTAAATCTCTTCCTTCAGTTTAAAACAATAGTTAGGCATCAACGCATCAGGTCAGTTTTAAATCACTTCTTTCCAGTTAAAGAATATAGTTAGATGCTGTAATATTATTAATTCATTTTGATGTGATTTAAATCAATAGTTGCTACTATACAATGACAAAACTGATAGGTTGTTTTACTTTACTACGTAGATTTAATTTTCAATTGCACATAATTGAAAAAGACGCACTTTACCTCATCCCACCAACTACCTAACAACGTAGAATTTTATCAATGCGAGTTATTCCATTGAATTCAATTCATCACCAGCAAAATCAGGTGCCTCCCGTTTTTCCTTATTTGTTTTTTGCATTGTCATGAATATAATCTTTTATTCTTTTAAATGTTTTACAATAATCATTAATCAATACATATTTCATAGATAATTATTAATCAATAAATATACTTAAAATTATTTAAAGTAATATATAGATAGATAATCAGTTATAAAATTGATTTTTAAATTCAAAATATCTAAATAGATAGTGGGATAAGATGTCAAGATATGTCTTATCATTAATTACTGCCAAGATATATCCTTTTTATCTATATATATCTATACTTCTTTTTAGAAAATATATTGCTCTATACACTTAGTTGCATCTTTCCTTTTTTATTTGTTTCATTTTCATCTCCATTCAACATTGCTACTCATCTTTGACAAGTCAGCGTATCAGGTCAGTTTCAAATCACTTCTTTTCCAGTTTAAAACCATAGTTAGGTGGTGTGATATTATTATTCTAGGTTTAAGCTTAAAAGGTATTCATGTCTTAAATTACATTTATAGGTGGTCATCTTAATGGAGGATTAAATCAAGCAGGCAATAATTACGGCAATAATCTAATCAATCAACTCTTATTGAATGGTCAGTATTTAGTATTAGCTATTGTATAAAATATTGTATTAGTTCATTTTGATGTAGTAATACATTTTTATGTGATTTAAATCAACAATTGCTGATATACAATGACCAAACTGATAGGTTGTTTTACTTTGCTACGCAGATTTATTTTTCAATTGCACATAGTTGTAAGCGAGTTCTTCCGTTGAATTCAGTTCATCATCGGAAAATCAGGTGCTTTCCTTCTTCTTCCTTATTTGATTTTTACATTGCCATGAATATAATTCTTTTATTCTTTTAAATGTTATTATAAAAACCATTAATCAATATAGATTTCAAACATAATTATTAATTAAAAATTGTAAATGTAAAATAATCAGTAAATATATGTAAAATAGTCTAAAATAATGTATAGATAGATAACCAGTTATAAAAATGATTTTTTAATTCAAAATATTTAAATAGATAGTTGGTTAAAATGTCAAGATATGTTTTATCATTACTAAGATATATTCTTCTAATCTATATGTATCTATACCTTTTTTTAGAAAATATATTGCTCTTTACACTCAGTTGCCTCTTTTCTTTCTTCTTTTTTGTATTTTCATCTGCATCAGACACAACTACTTATCTCCAACAAGTCAACACATCAGGTCAGTTCCAAAATAATTCTGTTCATTAATACTGGATACTTTTTGGTCACATAATTACATTGTCACTGGTAGGCAAAAATAGTGGATATTGACTCTTTCTTTAGAAGGTGCTATGTATCTTGCAATATTTACACAAAGAAGTTGGTGCCTAAAAATCATTTATATACCTAAAAATAATTCCTGCAATAGGGGATGCAAATTTCCTTTTTATATTGGTATTTTGCAACATATATAAATTGTAGCAATTTTTATGCTTTTTAATTTATATTCTAAATTAGAATTCAATAAGTAATAATAATTGACATGATAAATTGAGATAAACTCTTTCACTTGTGTATTTTTTTGGATATGAAAGTAATCTCAAATGATTAATATTTATTTATTACTTTTAATTAATATATTCATGTACTGAAAATTAGAGGGAAAAAAGGACTACTGAATGGCAGGATGTGGTGATTGGCCATTGTTTTTGTGTTCAAAATTGGCCATTGTATAAAACAATGTATTAATTCATTTTGATGTGATTTAAATCAATAGATGTTGCTATACAATGACCAAACTGACAGGTTGTTTTATTTACTACACAGATTTATTTTTCAGTTGCACATAATTGAAAAAGACGCACTTTATCTCATCCGGCCAACTACGTAAAACCACAGAATATTGTCAACGCGAGTTATTTCGTTGAATTCAGTTCATCACAGCAAAATCAGGTGCTTCCCTTCTTTCCTTTCTTGCCTTTTGGATTTCCATGAATATAATTATTTTATTCTTTTAAATGTTTTTATAATAATCATTATTGAATACTTATTTAAAAGATAATTATTAATTTAAAATTTAAAATTTAAAATAATCGATAGATATATATAAAATTATCTAAAATAATATATAGATAGATAATCAGTTGTAAAATAATTTTTTAATTCAAAATATCTAAATAGATAATTGGTTAAGATGTCAAGATATATCTTATCATTACCAAGATACATCCTTTTTATCAATATATATCTATACAGTTTTTTAGAGAATATATTCCTCTGTACACTCACCTCTTTTCTTTTTGCTTTTTTGCATTTTCATCTCATCCAACACTGTTACTCTTCTCCGTCAAGTCAACGCATCAGGTCAGTTTCAAATCACTTCTTTTCCAATTTAAAACCATAGTTAGGTTGTGTGGTACCATTGTTCAAGGTTTAAACTTAAAAGGTATTCATATCTTAAATTCTATATATATGTGGTCATCTTAATGGAGGAGTAAATCAAGCTGGCATTAATTAGTACATTAATTTGATCAACCAACTCCTATTGAATGGTCAGTATTCAAAATCGGCCATTGTATAAAACATTATACTCTCTTTCTTTACATGCCTAATAAGTGAAAATAAGTGAATATATTAGTTCATTTTGGAGTGATTTAAATCAATAGTTGTTGCTATATGTGAATTGATACCATCAAAATCTTCCACAAGCCATTGAAGATGAATATGGTGGTTTTTTTAAGTGCTAAAATGGTGCAAATAATTTATTAATGGTCAGCATCTTATGGTTGTTTATATACAATTTAAGCTTAACTCTTAATATTTTTCCAATTAAATTCCATATGTAGCAGATATTTTTGTGATTACGCCTTCAGCAAGTTTGATGACAGAGTACCAATAAGCAGGGTTTAAAGTGGTTATCTCGAAAATGAACTGGTGGTGGTTCAAGGACATTTTAGGTTCAATTTTTTTCACCTTTACATTTAAATAAATATGGTTCTTTTTTTTTTCCATTAGGTAATTTTATGAGACTACACCTTTAGAGTTTAGAGATATATATAGATGTCTCAAATGGCTTACAAGGATAAATATTAGCTTCAATTCTTTTCCCCTCTATAGTTAAATAAATAGTTCTTCTTTTTTCATTAGATAATTTTATAAGACTGTACCTCTTATATATATATATATATATATATATATATATATATCTCAAATTGGTCAAATTGGAATTACTTTAATCTATGTCTAGATTGTACCCATGACAAAGTGCATTTTGTTATTGCCCCTCCTTATTATTGACTGTACCTCTTATATATATATATATATATATATATATCTCAAATTGGTCAAATTGGAATTACTTTAATCTATGTCTGGATTGTACCCATGATAAAGTGCATTTTGTTGTTGCCCCTCCTTATTATTGGAATTACTATTTATGTTCAATTGCCTCTTCTTTTTATTTTTTACATCTCCATCTTTGTCTAACACTACAACTCACCTCCAGCGGCTTAAACGCGTTAGGTCGATTTCAAATCACCTATTTTCAAATTTATAAAATCATTTTCATATAATTTTCATTTTCATTGTGTATTTAGAATACGAAAATAGTTAATTGCTGTCAAATTACTGTTCTCGCAAAAAATTGATCCAAACTTAAATTGTGAATTTCATGCTATGTAAACTGATATTTTATATGGGGATGAGTTGATTAGTGTCTTTATTGCAATTTTGACAAAGAAATTGAGGCGTTCCTCGAAAGGCTGCAAATATATACAATTTTATCTTTCTTATCTCTCTCTCCCCTTTAGTTTAATTCTATTTTTGATTGATTCATCTATATTTAGGCATTTTGCATTACTGTGAATATTTACATGAATATTCTCTGACTCTAAATATTCTTTGATTCTAATTTCTCTCATAATCCTTCTCATGTAACATTTTAAGCATTAAAATCTAAATAATTAATATTTGAATACAACTTATTGATATTGAATAGATTATTTAGCTCTTTGGATGACGTTGTCCTTCAATTTTTATTCCAATTTAAAATCTATACTTAATAACTACTTATTTATCACTAATGTATTCATATCATCTGTTCATCCTATTTTGGATTAAATCTTTCCATTCGTGTTTTTGGTGTCATTGTTGTGAAATTTTCTTATATATTAGTTATCTGAAATATGCAATTTGTTTATAAACAAACATTAAAATTATTTAAATAGGAGTTGAATTGGACGTTGAAACACCATTACAAGGTTTGCAGTAAAGAGAAAATCTGTTGTTTTTTGTTTCTTCAAAAAATGGAAGAGTCTAAAATTAAAAGATATTTGAGGAAGCAAATTTTAGTTCAAAAAGGTTTAAGCATGCAGAAAAAAAAGATTTTAGAAGTGATGATGAAACCTCTAAAAGCTAGAAGATGTATTTTCAAAGAAAATAGAAGACACAGAAAAATTGTATTAAGAAGAAAGAGAGGTAATTAATTTTTTATTGATTTGTCCATTTTATATACTTCTTTCATGCAAAATTTTACTGAAAATAATTAACTTTAAATGTTAATGTAGGTATATTGAGAGGTGATTGTAGTACTATTATTGATGATTTCGCAATTCTGAGTAATAACGGTACATAAATCTTTGAGTACTTTTAATGAGTGTAGAAGTATATATATAAAATTATAATACTATATATGTTATCCCATTCGTGAATTTAGCATCATTAGTAATAATACATATTATAAGAATTTAAACATATATCATGTAATAATCTACTATTTTTAGCATCTGAAATACAAATGCAGGACATAAGAAAATAAAAAATAGAAGGATGATTTAGGATATATATCAAAATTTAGAATTGAGTTATTTGTTGTAAAGTTATCATACAACTAATGACAGTTGAATTTGTAGATACTCTTGAACCAGAATCAACAATTCATAATTTGAATCATAATGGTGGGATCAATCAACGCCAAAATAATAACATAATAAAACATTAGTTTCCGTCATTATTTAAATATACCTTTTAATTTATTGTTATATCTTATGCATTAAATGACATTTGAAATTGATTCAAATTGATAATGGTGTATAATTCCTTATTCTCATTCACATCAATGGGTGGAGAAATTGATAATGACATCAATAAAAGAGGAGGGCCATATATTTTTAGACTTGGTGGGCATAATTATCATCGGATAGGATCACTTCTGCCTCCTCCTAGACGAAAGCCCACCTTTGCACAATTATACATCTATGATACGCAATATGAAAGTATCAACCGTATAATTATTCAAAAGATAATAATGGTGACCATGGCATTGATGAAACTCTGATAAAGGAATTGCAAAAGATGCTTGATGTGCATAATGAGCTGGTGAAAAGTTTTCGACTTGCCAGAAATGAAATTCATATGGGAACTGTACCTGAGATGCATTTGAGATTAATAAGTCACAGGGAAAAGGACGGTAGGCAATACAATTTACCTACTGCATCTGAAATTGCAGGTTTAATTGTCGGTGATATAGGAATGTCAAATTTGGGAAGAGATGTTATTGTGTACCATTCAAGGATAGGACTTTAAAGAATTAGTGATTTGCATCCAAGTTTTATGGCATTAAATTATCCCCTATTGTTTCCGTATGGAGAGGATGGCTATCGAATTGATATTAAACATCGTAGTTTTTAAGATAGAGAAAATTGCATTAGGAGTATACTGACTATGAGACAGTTATATGCTTTTCGATTGCAATATAGATTGAATGAAGGAAACACTCTAATGAAAGCTGGGAGATTATTGCAATAGTATATCGTTGATGCATATATGGCCATTGAAGAAGAAAGATTCAGATGGATTAGAAACAATAAAAAAAAGCTCAAGACTGAATTGTATAGTGGGCTAATGGAGGCAATTTCAAGAGGAGATACTGATGCTGAAAAATTGGGTAAAAGTATTTTGCTACCGTTTTCACACACTGGAAGCCCACAATATCGCATACAAAATTACCAAGATGCTATGGCAATTTGTAGATTTTGTGGATATCCAAATATTTTTTTGACGTTCACATGTAATCCTAAATGGATACAAATACAATACCTGTAAGAAGCAATTAGAGGTTGTGATGAAGAAGATAGAGTTAGTGCTGTTTGTAGAGTTTTTGAGATCAAACTGATTGAGCTTATGAAAGATATAAGAAATAGGAAATATTTAGGAGAGACCATAGCAAGTAAGTTATTGAAAAATTTAAATAACACATAATTAATAATTCCTATATTAATTCTTAATAAATATTATTTTGTGGATGTCCTTGCAGTTTTTGTATACTATTGAATTTCAAAAGAGAGGTCTTCCATATGCTCATATGTTAATTTTCCTACATCATGCTCATAAGAATCCTCCAGCATCAAGAATAGACAAAATGGTGTCTGCTGAAATCCCGAACAAGCAAATTGATCCACTTGCTTTTACTGCCGTTGAAAATTGCATGATTCCTGGTCCATGTGGTTATTTAAATCAAAGTTCACCATGCATGGAAAAAGGAAGATGCAGTAAACATTTTCCAGAAAAGTTCGTGAATGTAACAACAGTTGATGATGAAGGTTACCCAGCGTATAGAAGAAGAGACACCGGAGAGTTTGTTGAGAAAAAGGGTGCTAAGCTCAATAATCTTTATGATGTTCCTTATAATCGAAATCTATTAGTGAAGTTCGATGGTCATATGAACGTTGAAATCTGCAATCAGCACAGGTCAATTAAATACCTCTTCAAATATATTAATAAAGGACCTGATAGAGCAACAGTTTTCATAGAAGTTCGCAACAACAATTAGAAAGAGTCAAATTCAACAACTACTGAAATAAGGGATGAAATCAAATCTTATGTTGATTGTAGGTATGTATAATATTAATATATCTGTTTCACTTTTATTAGCAATTTTATAACATTTATAACTTTTAATTGCATCTTGATAATTATATACAGTTTATTTATGATTAATTGATAAAAATAATAATAATTACAACTTTTATATTTAAAATTTATATGTTTTCATATAGAAAATAATTTTATTGTTTAATATGCAATTTTTCATAGAATAAATACTTTCAATAAATTTATGGTTATTACTATAGGTACATCTCTTCAATGGAAGCTTGCTGGAGGATATTTCAATTTGACATACATTTTAGAGAACTTGTAGTAGAAAGATTGCCATTCCACTTAGAAAACGACAATCTATGTTATTTGATGCAAATGAATGTTTGGTCACATATTTACAGAGTAAAGTAGTGAGACAAACAAAATTGACAGAATGGATGAAGTGTAATGAAGAATGCAATGAAAGTCGATCATTGACCTATGCCGATTTCCCTACAAATTGGGTTTGGAATGACAAAGATAGAAATTGGACAAGACGCAAAAAAGGAAGGTGTATTAGCAGAATTTATTTTGCACATCCAGGAACTGGTGAGAAATATTATTTGCGCATGTTGCTGAATTTGGTAAAAGGTGTAACTTCATTTGAAAACATTAGAACTGTCAATGGAGTTATATATCCAACTTTCAAGGAAGCTTGCTATGCATTGGGATTATTAGATGATGATAAAGAATGAAATGATTGTTTGAATGAAGCTTCAACATGGGCTATCGAAAGACAATTGCGCCAACTATTTGTGACAATCCTTTTATTTAAGAAGTAGTTAATCCCGGTGAGTTGTGGAAATCAAATGCAGAATTACTCAGTGAAGATATCTTGCTTACTATGAAAACCAAAATGAGGTTGAAATCAATGTCACTCACTAATGAATAGTTACATAACTTTGCTTTGATTGAGATGGAAGATTTGATTAAAAAAAAGGGGGGGGGGGGGGGGGGGGGGAAAAATTTTAGTATTTTAATGTTTTACAAACCCCAAAAAAAAAAAAATTTTAAAAAAACCAAAAAATATTTTGGGTTGAGTAAATAAATTTTAAAAAAAAAAAAAAAATTATATTTCATTAAGT